>VWZP01001589.1:219728-412263 GCA_013396995.1 Dicaeum eximium | reverse complement strand
AGAGAGGAGGGAAGGAGAAGAATACAACTGCTCCCAAACTTATATACTTGACAGTAATTCATGAGTTTAAGGGGCTTTACCTGCTGTTGTTTCAAATGAAAAACATTAAGGAAGTTCCAAACCAATGGGAAAAACCTGCTAAATCATATAATGAGCATGGTACCTGGACTCACTCTCAATGAACTCAAAACATATCATTGGCTGTAGGCAATATTGGTGCCCACTGTGAATCAAACCAGTCTGTTTCTGTATAGAGATCAGAAATGTTATTTTGTTCTTCCAATTCAGAAATTTTTCTTCAGGGCATAAGGAAGACAATTCTGTACCTCAACAATGTGAAGTAAGCCTCAAGGCCAAAATGTCATTTTCAGCCTTTTAAAACTTTCTTTGAGAACTTAAAAAAAAAATAGAAAATGTTGTTTGATTTGCAGCCAAGTGTTCTGACACTGCACAGTAGTACTGAGATGAACTGCAGGATGTTCAGTCAGTGTTCAGCATGGGGTCAGGAGTTCAAAAAGGTACTGCTGCTAGGGGATGCAAAGGCAGATGACTGAAATATATTTGTGCATATTTATTTTTTATATGTTTATGTATATACATGTACTTACTTGGATATATAGTGCTTTAAAAATAAACAACTCATCAACACTTATTAATTACTGTAAGGAAGAAAAAAAAAAAGAATCTGATTCTAAAATATAGATGATTAGGAGAAATACATGCAGAATTTTCTGTATGAATTGGACTTACCCAAACAGTAAATGCAAGGAGCTCCCTCATGGTCATCACAAGGAGATAAACAGCAGTTCTAGAGTGCACAGGTCATGGCACACCAGATTTTGAGACAGCTTCTCAAGAGCTTCAAGGTACAGAATTGTACTTTTATAATCTCTGGTGGACAATAGTTCTGGTGTTCATAGAATATGCAGAGTTGGAAGGGACCAATCAGGATTGTCAAGTACAACTCCTGGCCCTCCACAGGACACCCAGGAGTCACACCCTGTGCCTGACAGCACTGTCCAAATGCTTCTTGACCTCTGCCAGGCTGGTGCTGTGACCACTTCCCTGGAGAGCCTGCTCCAGTGCCCAACCACCCTGTGGGTGGAAAACCTCATATCCAACCTAATTTTCCTCCACTTCACCTTCATGCCATTTCCTCAGGTCATCCTCTCCTCTCCAGACCAAACAGTGGAAGTGACCTCAGCAGCTCCTCATGTGCCTTCCCCTCCAGAGCCTTCACCACCCTCATGGATCTCCTCTGGATGCTCTCTAATAGCTCAATGTCTTTCTAATATTGTGGTGCCCAAAGCTGCACACAGGACTTAACTGAACTTTTACTCTACATTCCTTTAAAATGGGAGAAACTTGTTTTGGTAAGGCTCCCTGAAAAGGAGGAGCTTTATCCTTTTATCCTTTCCTGGAAGGAAATTAATAAACCCAGTCTTTCAGACAGCAGATTTTGAGACAGGAAGATCTAATGCAAGGAGTTGGAATTTTGCAGCACAAAGATAAATTGCTGAGGAGAGCACACAGCAGCTAGGAAAAGCACATAAGTGACAGCAGGGGCTTTCTAAAGTATTTGTTGATGTTTGTGCTAGTAAAGTTCTTCAAAACTTTCTATTCTTTCTTCCCTTAGTTTGAATTTTCATGTTCTAATTTAAATTCTCATAGAGATTGCATCCATTACTTAATTATGTAATTTCCTCTTGTTATCATTATGTCATTTCTCAGTATAAGGAGGAAGATAAAACACATCCATCCCAAAATTCCAGCTGACCTTAGTTTAGTCAGCCCATACCTTGAGGATTTTCATGAATCTGTGACTGCCAAAGGAAAGAAAAAAGTTTTAAATTTTCTGATCTCCCCTACACTATTTTTATAGCCATATTCTTGTACCAAGAACCATCACTAATATCTTTGCCCCTCTCTCTGTTCTTGCTCTAGTTAGTATAATGGTATGTATATAATATAAAGAAGGCCTTAGAAATATTCAGGAGCAGCAATTACTTTGGGTACTTGAAATTAAGGAAGAAAAAGTACTTGCAGTTAAGGTATGATCTGCCCCTTTGTGTTTATACCAAAAATAATCTTTCTACAGTGAAATTATTAATTCTGGGTCAGATGAAAGGTTCTGATATTCCAGGATAGCAAGTGGCTTACAGAACAACACTAAGATACTAAACCACTTAATTCCTGAGGCTATATTTTACTTACACTGAACATTGCTCAAGAAATCTAGAATATAATTTGCATAGGAATGTAATATTCTTTAATCCTAAAATTTAAAAATCTGAAAAATCAAATGTGGGTCATTAGAAACAACATGAGCCATATGGTAATATTATATACAATACTATTTTTCTCCAGTCATTAGTATTTTAGTTCTCAATTTAAAATTTAATATCTACAGATGGAAGAAAAAATCCTCAGAATTGTTTTCTAGGCTAGAATAAAATTACAGATTAGCAGGATTAAAAGGATAAAAGGGAATGAAGGTCTTTCAGGAGAGTCTGTTCTCTGACCACTGAGAAAAAATGTCAATATCAATGAAATGAAATTATATTCCTTTTCAAAATTAATGTCACTGGACTTGCAGAAGTTAACACTTTAAAGTGGGCATTGAGGGTTTAATGATTATATAATTTTTCTGAAGTAGTAGTGTAAGAGTCGTGGTCTAGGGATCACGGTGGAGCTGAAAACAAGAAAGAAAAAATGTTAGAACTTGCAGTTTTCTAATACTTTATGCTATTTATCTGTTTTATGTTTAAGTCTGGCTTCCTGCCACATGAAAATAAGAAATATGGTAGTTATGAGTAGCTTGAGAGCTATGAGAGCACACACCATCTATTGCAGGGCAGTCAAAGTGACAAGAATGTGGTAGCATGCCAGAGGGTGAAAGGAAAGGAAGGAGACACTAAGATAGTGAATTAAAGAACATACAAGGGGAGAAAAAATGGTAGAAAGGTTAATGTAGGTTCAGCACAGTGTCAGAAATCAAGTCAAAAGGCTAAACAGTGAGTTCACTACCAAGAAATGAAATCCAGTAGCAAGCTAGGCAATCAAATGAAACTTAGTTATTAGAAACCAAGGGATATGTGCTACTCAAAACATTTGGGAAGGGCTCCACCACTGGAACTGGATAGCCAGCTAACCAATGCTATTTGAGCTGATCAGCCAGCTATAGTGCAGTCAAACATTAAAAGGAAGATAAGGAGAAATGTATGAGGCACCAGAGATCTGTAGAACAGGTCCTACTGGACTGACAGACCAGGTGGTCACCTGGGAGAGCAAAATAGCAAGGTCAGCAAACAGTCAAGTGGCCATGCATTGTGCCAGGGGAGATTCACTTGCCTGAATGTCTTCCAGATTGCCCGTGGCAGCAACAGTGTCAAGTAGGTGTCCCTGGTTTCAATCAGATATCATTACTAAAATCAGAGATTACTTTTTCTGAAATGAGGGGAAAGGTGCTTAAATGACTCATAAAAAGTAGAAATGAGAGCCACGGGAATTGTTCCTCAAAATCCATTTTGTATGTCACAGCTGTAGCTGTCACTCTGTGCACATGTGTGTTTGAACACGTGCATGTGTGCGTGCACAGCCCTGGTTTTGGTTTGTGTGGTTAGTTATTTTCTTACAAGAGCTTCTCTGATGCCAGATCCTTGCTTCTGGAAAGGCTTGTGCTTGTCTGAGTCCTCTGCTCCGTGGCTGAGTGCAGCCATCCTCAACACTTTCCAGACCTCTCGGTGACCTTGGAATCAGATCAATATAGGCTGAATTAAAGCATTTCGGCTTTTGCATCGCACTATTAAGTGTAAAACCCCCTGCTGTTTCCATATGCTGCAGCTTTGGAATTTGGAATTTTTATATGCAATGATTATGTTCAGAAAGATTTTGGGTTTTAATGCTTTCCTATGTAACATGTTTCTTATTTTCATAGCTGTATGTGAGAAATTGCCATTTGTGTTTGAAAATTAGTTTCTAATATTTTATTTCCACTTTTTTCTGCTGCCTTATATTCTTCCAAGTTCAATATTAGGACTTCTGCATTATTTCAGATCAGACACAGAATTTCTGTCTTTCTGCAATAGCCTTGAACTATTTCTGAAATAGTTTGTTGAAGATCACTGCAATAATTTTAAGTTTCAATTTCATAAATTATAGAACAAAATAATATTCTGTTTATCTTATACTCTTACTTTGTCTTTAACAGAAGCAAACTAAGAAGGAATATGCAGAGGCCTCTGTTATAATGACATTTGCTTATCAAATGACAGCTACATTGGTCATGTCCATCAAATGGTTTCTCCTCACTAAATCTTTGAAGACTTTTGTGAATAATTACAAGTTTAGGCCACATCTGCTTTCCTGTCCAATTCTACAGTTTGCACAATTACATTAAGTAAACATGAAAGACAATTGCTTAAAAGAAAAAAAAAACAACATTCTTTTGAGAAAGAAGTTGGAAGAAACAACAGCTCTTATCTGTCATCAAAACTGTCAGTTTGATGCACAAAGAGAAAGCAAATGCTTCAGTGCTGCAATATTGACCTTAAACCTTATTTCTTTGAACTGTGAATGCTGCCTTTCTGAAACACTGCCCTTTGGTTCCACGCTGTAGACAAAAAGAAAAGAAGATAAATAATGTGTGAATACTTAACTAATGAATGTTCAAAATTGATAAGGCAAATAAATACACAAATTTTTTTTCCTCTTTTCTTGTGCTGGGTACACTTTAGGTCTCTTCAGCAAAAGGGAAGGCCTTTATTTCCTTACAGAAGATTGATATTCTATTAAAAATATAGTTTGGAAGGATAAAGATTTATGTAAGATTTAAACACAGCAATCAATTAAGGATAGGAAAAGAAGTAAAGGAAGTGGATATTTGATGAAAGGAATTGGTAAGATCTATCTTTTATATACAAGACAATAATGTATAAGAGCAATAACTGTGAATAAAGTAAGAAAAAAAATTTGGGGTGTTTTTTCCTACTTTTTTTTTTCCTTTTCTAACTAGAATGCTGTGTGCTGAACATATTTCAGGCAGAGAATGTTTTCTAAATTATGTGATTTTTGTATGCATTGATGTGCCTAATGTGTTAATATTTGCTGTCATGGAAAGAAAAATTCAACTTTTCTTTTTTTCCCCATCTGTCAGATTGATTGTGACATCACTGTGTTTCATTATATAGGAGATTTCTCAGAGTAAGCAAAAGCATCTGAAACCTATTTTCAGTGGTATAAAAATGTCTAACTGTTTTATTCTTTTTTTATGAAAGATTAATTCATTTTAATACAATTTTCCCCCTCCTCCTTTGAGTTCTTCACCACTGGCAGACCCTTGTGTGTGATCAATTGGAATTAATTTCTAATTCATTGCAGTTTGTCCTATTCAAGGAGGAGCTTTTAATCAGAAATGATTAAAATTCTATTGCAGGTGCTGTTAACAAGCCTTACAAGTTTGTTACATCCTAGAGGCTGGTCTAAATAGTGCTGGGTTCTGAAAAAACCTTTCTGATGACCAGACTCCCTGTGAAACAAGTTGGAGTGATTCTGCTGATTTAGGGAGCTAGAGCATTGTTGGAGACTATAAACAGCAATTTGCCGATTTTGCAAAAGTTTTCTGCTTTGGCTGCTTTTATGGAAGCTAATGAGAATGTCTCTGCTAACATTCACATAACTGGGCTAATGGTGCCTGGGTTGGGAAACATAACCCAACTGAATACGGATCACATCAAACCCAGCAAAAATCTTGTGGAAGAAGTATTGCCAGCTGCAATATGTAATGGCTAACAAGCAAAAATACAGGCCAAAACAAGATAATTTATCTGAAACCACAAAGAAATCCTTAAAAAGCTTTAGAAATCAGACATAAAATATGTCCTGCCTGAAATTCATGGGCCTTGAAATGACATCAAGAAAAAAAGAAAAAGTTAAAATCGAAGTGCAAAGAAAAACATATCTAGTTGAAACACAAATAAAAACATAGAAATCAAAATCAACAGCGAGATCCACGTACTAATTTGAACCCCAAAGTCTCAGTTAATTCATTAATTTGGATAATAGGACAGAGGGCAGCATTCTGAGCAGGTGCAGGATGGGAAAATATCTATTGCATACTTTCAATAAAACCTGTCTCCCTGGAAAGTTATACAAATTTACTTCAAGCCCAATATCATCTCTAGCAGAAAGAAGTCTAGCTAAACAGAGAGAATAATAGCACTGGTGTTCTTTAATTATCAAGAAATGTCATACCAAACTTGAAACAATTTTGATTAGACTGTCAGTTCTGCAGGTCAAAAGACATATGTGTATTTACCTAACAAACCAGGTCAACATGTCTATTAAAGACTGAAAGAAGAATCTCATCACCATTCTGTGCATCTTTAGTGTTGTCATTTGAATTAGTTTAATACTGTTTTATAAGCAGTTGGGTTTACATTCAATATTTAAATTCTTATGTAATAATGCATTAACAGTTTTGCTGCTGCTAATCCCATTCTGCCTTAACAAACTACAAGCCCAGCTCACTGCTTTCCATCTCTTTTATGCCCTGTCTCCTTTGAAAACACTGGGTGGGCCTTCACCTTTAAGTGATACCAGATCAAGTTATGAAGTCCATGGACAGTCTTAAATGGTGATAATTTAAATGTAATATTTTATAGACAAACTTTTTCTCCCAAATAACAGTAATCTCATTCTGATTTGTGTGTCTAAAAAGTCCAAAAAGACAAACTATCAAACCCATATAATCTTTATAATTGCTACATATTTCAGAATGTTTCTTATTTACTCCAGACTTATCCTTTGACATGTGAAAACAAAGGAACATGAATCTTTGGGTAGTATCATGAAACTTCAAATATTTGCCATTAGGCAAGAAAACTGAAGGAAAAAACATAGTTTCTACATATCACTATCCCTTTTTTTCTTTCTTTTTTTTTTTTTTTTACTGGTGTTAATGTGTCTATAAAACATGCAGCAAAGAAAAGAAAAACCTCCACAGACCTAGCAACATTTAGGATTATTTCCCTGATGAAAGCATTATTATCCCCAAAATTCACTTTTATATCTCTCCTAGCAATCTGTCTCTTTACATCCTAATTCTATTTAGCAAACAATATAGTTCACTATAATTGCAACTTCATCAACAACAGCATGGTTTTTTCATTAAATCTCAAAGCAAATTTTCATTAAATGCCAGCCTGTTATTTCTTTCACAGATATTTGTAAAAACCTGTGATTTTGCTGTCTAATATAATGGCAGCATATTTTTCTTTTCCTTCATGTGGGAAAGGATTTTATTAGGTTTATGGGTTTTTGTTTAATTTAAGTTGTATTTGTACCCCCTGAGGTTTGTATTTCGTTTGGAATAATGATGTAGTTGCACACAAAGCTCAACATTAGCTGACAGACATAAAAACCATACATCTACCACAGACTCAGCCTCAGTCAGTAATTCTGTCACTGATCACTGTAGTCTTTGAGTTTGAAAATCAGCCCAAGTTTTATATTGAAGATCTCATAAGGTTTTGTTCAAAGACTTCAACAGAAAATACACGGAATATTTCAGGATCCCATGAAGAAAAAGCTAACACAAGCTCTTGGCAAAAACTTGACTGTGAGAAACTGGCTAACATTAGAAACAATAATTCTTTTCAGGTGCTCACTTTTATTTAAGACTTGTTCAGCTTCAGAAGACAACAAATCATTCTGGATTTCTTACTAGAAAAACTATTGTGCTGTTGCCTTTTTACCAACCTGGAAATTAAACTCATGATAATTTTAGTAAGTAGGTAACGTGAAAGCGAATCTTTATTTAAAGGCCTTCAGGAGCAGTTATGGAAAGATGTCCACAAAAGCCCATCCCCACCAGGGGTGAGTACATTTTATAGGTTTTAGGAAATTAGCATAAATGATAAAAAGCACCGCTTAGGAGGACAAGTGGTGATGCAATTCCCCCAAGGTCAAGCCCCTTCTCTGGACCTCCCCTTTCAGCACTAGTTGTACTTTTTCCATGAGAATGTATCTCAAAGAGTTGTTCTTGGCCTTGGTTCCCAGGAAGAACCAGGATAGCACTGGGACCTTGTACTTCCCAGGGCTTGGAGCTCTGGGGTTTTTTTTTGTCTTTCTGCTTAAGGAAAGGCTATGGAAAAGTACTGGGGAAACTAGTCAGTAATACAATAGACTACAGAGCTACAAATAAATGTGTGAAGAGTACAGAGAACATATAAAAGAAAAAAAGGCAAAACCTAGACGGTATCAGTGCATCTCTCAGCTCTGACAGTGAATGACTTATCAGCCTCCCAGTTAGATTTAATTGTATTTCATTCTTCACCAAAGTACTGTGACTACAAATTCAGTCAAACATTTTCCCATTTGTAGGGT
The DNA here is from genome assembly GCA_013396995.1 of Dicaeum eximium. Lineage (NCBI taxonomy): Eukaryota > Metazoa > Chordata > Aves > Passeriformes > Dicaeidae > Dicaeum > Dicaeum eximium. Next base: position 403,878 of record VWZP01001589.1, on the reverse strand, counting down.
AAACAGAGATACTACTTTTCGTCTTAGTAATAAGAATCTAATTGAGAAAAGCTTTTAAAGAAAATCTTAATTGAGATCCTGGTGAGGATATAGAGCAATAAGACACAGAAAAGCTGAAAATGGATTTCAGGTACTTTAAAACTGAGGTTTTAAAACTCCGTATCAGTAGCTACCAAACTTGGGAGACTTACAAATATCTTTAGGGCCAGAAGTTTTACCTTACAGTAAACTTCATATTTTATCTTAGCCTGCTGTGAAGAAAGAGGTTCTACTGTAGCCTGAACTATTGGTCATGTCAGGCTGAACCATATTTAGGAATTCAGCTCTGAAAATTTATTTTTGAAATATGTCTATAGAAGTTGGAAAGAGGGGCCTCTCTGTGCTCAAGATCCTGGTAGATCAGGATTTCTTTCAGCAGGTAACAGCTTACTGGTGCTTTTATTTTTCTTTCTTAAGCACCTTTTATACATGCACACAGACATACATACATAAATACTTACATACATACATATGTATGTTGTATATATGAATATATCTACAGATGAATAGAATAGAATAGAATAGAATAGAATAGAATAGAATAGAATAGAATAGAATAGAATAGATACCAAACTACCATTCTGTATCTAAAAAGCAGGAAATTATTTAAGTACTCCACCTCTTGACATAATATGTGCAACTACTTTAGGCCCTTCTCAGTTGATTTCCAGAGATTGTTAAGTGTCTTTATCTCTGTAAATTTGAGATTGAAGATATGCTTCTTTATGAGGTGTATTCTTTTTATACGTGTGCTGTTGTATTTTCAGAGCCTTCAATTTCAGAACAAAATCTTGCCATGTTTCTATATGTGCTTATATTTGAGTTCCCAGGTTCCACTCACAAACAATAAACACATACATGAGCCATTCCAAATACAGGTCTCTGTAGCTCCATATTAATATGTATTAGTACTATAAAATTATCTTTTCTTGGAATATAGACAATAACTTCCATATCACTCCTGATAGCTTATGAAGAAACTAGGAAATTAATATCAAATGTATGTACATTTTATATAGCAATTGTTTTGCAAAAACGTATCACTATTGGCATTAGTCAAGAGCAAAAACGTTCATGAGAGAAAGAAAAAAGCAAATATAACTGGAGAGGAATAAAAGTTTTAATGAGTGCCTTATTTGAGGTGCTGCAATGTTGCAGGCAATTACAAATATTTACAGCTCCTAGTTTGGGGAATGGTGTATTAAACTAAAATCACTGAGAACAGGACTGGGTCCCAGTTCTAGCTGCTTTGCATAGCTTAAACACAGCCAGTAGAAAGTTGCCCTAAAAACTCATTCTAGGTTATATCTGAAGTATACAATTATGCTGTACAGACCTGTTATTTAAGAGGCAGTGGCAGCTCTAATACTTTTCAACTAATAAGAATTAGGAATTTTTACAGTAGATGTGTGTGTTTGTGAATGTGTTTGCATGTGTGCAGCAAGGAGAATATTTAAAGAAAAGCTATTGCACACAATAATAGTTTAAATCATTAAAGACAAGGCTGGCAAGATAAAAATATCAGGTTTTAATACTTTGGAAATCAAAAAAATTAAATCACCATTATCTTTCTGTTTTCTCCCATGCACTTTTCTTTGGTTTAGCCTGTTTTGTCATACGTTCATCCTTGACACCTTAGCCATAGGCAGAAAATTCCTGAGTGATGGCTACTGTGCAGTCACACAAATGCAAGAACTCCTCAATACATTTACTAATCCCAATTTTTAAGTCTGAAAAACCGAGTTCTTCGTGGTTGTCATAAGAAGGGCTGTAGCATACAGTTATATAATAGGCTTACACCACTCATCCCACGTTCAGAATCACAGGACAGCTGGGACACTGGAATCTTCTAACTTTCCACTCCATGCTGTTTTCATTCTCATGCTCAGTCATCTCATGCCCTCTTCTCTAAGACTTTGGGTATAACCAGAACACATCCTCTGCCCTTAAAATACAGCTGTGTAAGAGGGTGATGGACTCAATCAATGACAAGCAGCACGTGCACACTCCGTGCTTAGCAGGAGGGAAATAAGGGAATAAGGCCCAAGGAGTTAGAGCAGTGTGTGTGTGTGCGTGTGTGTGTGTGTATGACTCTTACTGTCTTGAGAAGTCAGCCCACACAAACCTCATGAAGTTCAACAAATCCAAGTGCAAGGTGCTGCACCTGGATTGGGGTAATCCCAATTACTGGGAGAACTCATTGGGACCAGTCCTGTGGAGCAGCCCTGAGGGGTTCTCGTGGATGAAGACATGGACATGAGTCAACAGTGTGCACTCACAGCCCAGAAATCCAAACACTTCCTAGGTTACATCGAAAGCAGGGTGGCCAGCAGGTCAGGAGATTCTGCCTCTCCACTCTGCTCTCACGAGACCCCACCTGGAGTGCTGCATCCAACTCTGGGATACTTAATACAAGAAAGACATGGTCCTGTTAGAGCAGGTCCAGAGAGCCTGTGAAGATGATCAGAGAGCTGGAACACCTATGCTATGGAGACAGGCTGAGAGAGATGGGTTGTTCAGTCTGGAAAATAAAAGGCTTTGAGCAGACCTCATTGAAGCCGTTCAGTACCATAAGGGGGCTTACGAAAAGTGTGAAAAGGGAATTTTTGTATGGCCAGATAGTGGTGACAGGACAAGGGGCAATGGTTTTAAACTGAAAGAGGATGGATTTAGATTAAATATTAGGTAGAAGTTCTGTACTCAGAGGGTGGTGAAGCACTGAAATAGGTTGCCCAGAGAAGCTGTGAATGTTCTATCCCTGTCAGTGTTCAAGGCCAAGTTGGATGAGGAACATGAGCAATCTGATTTGGTGAATGGCATCCCTACCCATGGCAGGAGGGTTGGAACTAGGTGATCTTTAAGGTTCCTTCCAATCCTAACCATTCTATATGATTCTATGTCTAAAGTAAGAGCTACCTCTAAAAAAAATTTGGCAGCGTAATGGCCAAATCAACTGGTGTTATAAATTGTAATCTTCCACTGGCAAGGGTATCTCAATTCCCCATGAGTGTCCCAGCTACTAGACTGTAGCATATTGAAGACAAGGTGAAAGAGGGGGTTTGTCTTCTTATGAAGAAAAATTGTGCCTGTTATTTTATGTGAAATGTTTTCTCTCAATTATATCGCCCTGAGTGCTCCTGAAGAGGAGGATGAATCATCAAAGATGTTTTATTCTTAAATCTTCCCCAGAAGAAATAAGCCAAAGGGTTGAAAATGTGCCTACACAAAGTAGGATGGAGTTCTCTACAGCTGAGCTTCTAAGTCACATACATGTCTTGGACAATTTTCTTTGGACCATCTTTCTTTCAGAATCAAAGGAATATTAATAATCTATAATACTGAGAAATTTGACCCTATGTTTCTAACTTTTCTAATGGCATAATTATTAGGATATTTTAAGTATCTGTGCTTTGCTGAGAATATTTTATCTTATATTTTAAGTGTTGAGTTGATGCCTTAAGTTTTAGCTTTCATATTTTTTAGATTCTGTACTGCCTTAGTGTGTGACTCTGAACTTCATATAAAGTGTTAGCAAGTCCTCTTCACAGGTAGTTAGACAAAACAATCCTTTTCCAGCCTGAGAACCAAGGACACTGCTGCAGCATTAGGCTCAAGAAGCATAAACAACAGTGAATTGAAGAAAGCAACCTGAGAGGATAGGACTCCATAACCTGAAGCTGTAATTGGACAATGGACCCCAATGTATAAATAGACCAAAATTTATAAAACTGTGAAAACTTATGACTGGTTGTCCATCTTACATCCATATTGGGTCCATCTTGGGCAGAGCCACAACCAGGCTTTTGTGCTGCCCAAGGGGTATCTTTTGAAGGCCTTTTAATAAATACCTTCTTTATTCCTTTACCTCTGTCTAGCCTCTGTTCCATGTCAGCCTCTTTAGGCATCAAAGTATTTGCATAGGGTATAGTTTTCAACAAACTAGAAATGGGGGAAAATGCTTCCTTTACATAACAGACTAAGGTGAGTGACAGATTCATGCAATACATTTTCTCTTATAGATATTTATAAAATGGTGTCCTCACACAGATTTTTGTAGTGTTTACCTATTAGGAGTTTTCCCACCTGTGTAATCTTTATGATGAGAATGCATGGTCAACAAAGCCATTGTTAATAAAAAAACCACAGTGATTTCAAAACTTCTGTTCACTTCATCTCAGTTTTCTCAAAGGTCTTTCTTTCTTCATAATCAGAGCTATGAGATTTAGATAATTGTAATAAAATAACTGAGAAAGAGCAATACATTGATTAATGTAAATCCCTGTACTTTGGCTGACTAATAATAGCTGCCTTCATGTCAGAGTATGGGAATTTGCATACTATGCTAAATTACTAAGATAGAACTGTTCTATCATTATGCAAATATAAGTGCAAGAAAATGACTGACTAAGAAATAAGTATACATACTAAGCTGAAAAGGTGAATCAGTCAAAACTGTAACAGCAGTCCTGGATTCATACTGGCTGAAACATTTCCAATTTTGAAGCAATAGTGCTGGGATAGTTAAAATATGCAGAAATAGACAATAGGAAAGGGACGAACAGAGTCTGAAACAGATTTCAGTGACTTTCCTGGGAGATAATTTTCGGTCGCTTTTCCTCTTGTAAAATGAATTTGTTCACTTTATAAAGATGCCTGGGTTCTTAAACTAGTAATGAGCTCTGAGACCCTTAAATGAAAGAGATAAGCTGGAAATCTTAGGTGCCAATAACAAAGATTATTAATGTCAGGAATGTGTTAAAAATTGCAGTTATTTTATTCATGCTCGCATTGAAGTTTTTATCTGAAGAAAACTATATTTTCATAACATTTGGAAATCATGGAATTTTGGCTATGTTTTGAACTTAGACTTATAATTCTGGCTATAAATATTATGGTATGGACCAAAGTGTATCATAGCAATGAGAATTTTCTTATTCTTTACTCTTATCCCATCTCAGATGATATCATGTAGTAACTATTGCTAAGATGATGTCAAACCTGTTATACATGATATAATGATGGGTTCCAGGAAAGGAATAACTGTGTTGGCTTCTGTATGAGATTTTCCTGACATTTAATAAAATTGTCATAGTATAAGTCTGTTGTTTGAGAATACATTAAAAATATTGACCATTAATTAGACTGTATAATTCAGCATAAAGTTTCCTGGCATCTAGATTATAGGACTTCAAGGAATGTCAGTCTGTGGGAGATTCTCCCCTCATCTATTTGCTTGTTTCAGCAGCAGAACAAATATCCAAGCTCATAAAATCTCCTTGGACACATTAGCAAACACTACAGGAACCAGTTATAGAAAACTGTGGAGAAACACTATGGTTTCTGCCATTTATATCATTAACATCCTATATTTTAAGTCAGATTTGCTTTGCTTTTCTCTATCCACTTTTTGAAATAGCAATCATGATTTCACTGCCAGGAGCTATAAAATATCGCAATTAATTTTTCTTTGCTAGAATTGTTGTCCTGTGCCGCACTCTGCAGGGACTTCTCATACTTTATGGTTGCACAGTCTTAGTTTATAAGCTTCTTATTGTGGAAGGATTTCCTCTTCCAAAGAAGAAACCTTGTCTGAGCTCACCAAGGGGAGAAGGAAAGGGCTGGAAATCAGGAGAACCAAAGGCATGTCTGTTCACCATAGCACTCATGAAATGTGATTAACTGGACCCTGTTGCTGCTGTTTGTCAATGTCATCTCTTCTGCAGGTCAAAGCTGTCAAGTATTTTGCTGTCAACATGGCACTTTACTTTCCTGTTTCTTGTTACTTTCCTCGAGAAAATGACAGAACCAAACAAGACATTACTACAAGCAGCACACACAACTGTGAAATGTTGTTGTGCTACCAAGAATACTTCAAAAAGCAGCAGCAGAACCTGGAGCCACTTCCTCCAAAGGCCTTAGTATAAAATTCACATGGTGATGTCAGGGCTTTAAGCAGTCTTCTTTTCGGCAGAAGTATTAGCAGATGGAAGTGATAAGGACATTTAGACTTCAAGGGTGATTTTTTTCTCATTCTGTGAAATGAAAAGACATAGCCACATGCATAACGATGAGATAAATAATCACTAATAATTTCAGAAAGCAAATGTGTAAGCACATCATGTGAAAGTGAGGATGGCAGTAGATTGCCAGAAAGATTAGAGGATAAAAATGTTTAATACGAGAGGTTTAATTCTGTCTTGTCTATGCTGCTAGCCAGGGTAAGCTACATGAAATAGAGACCACAAAAACAGGGCACTTTAATGATTAACTTTCCATTCTGGAGCTTTGCAATAGCCAACAATGCAATTACTACATTAACAGATTTTTAAAAAAATTCTTATGCTGAAATATCTCTTCACAACTTCTATTTTTCTAAGTTATACTGGAGGAAGGATTATATAAGAAAAAAATACACCTGCAAACATTGAAATTCAGTGATATTTTAATCTGAATTCCACTGACAATTTAATCTGAATAACACAGTCAGAAATTATGTCAGCTACAGAAATCTTTAAAGATGGGATTCTGGCATGCTGAAGTAAGCCAACTTAATTGTTAAATGTTAATTTTTAAACAATATGATGTTTCAGGTTTGCAAGCTTTTTAGATTGTTTCTTTTTTTAAATTTGGTATTGAAAAGAATTATGGCACTATGAGTATATTTAAAATATGTATCTGTAATTAAGAATATGATAAATAAATGAATAAATAAGACAAATAAATAAATAAATAAGAATATGATAAATAAATTAATTCTAAAGTTTCAAAAGAAGGGTTCAGGTCTAAAATACTTATCTTTCAAATTTTTGCTTCTTTTCTTACTTGTTATTTTTTTAAGTTCAATATTGGCCCTGTTCTCTCCTATGTAATTTTGGATTTGGTAAGCATGGAGAGAGAGATAAGAAGGTGCTGTGTTTCGGGTAAAACCACAACATTTTTCACATATATTTGCCACTTCATCTCTTCAAAACAGCATTCTATGCATGTTGAATAATGTTAGGGCAGTGAACCATTGAAAGCTTTCCTGTGATGGAGACAGCTTTTCCTAACAGTATATTAGATTCATTCTGACACAAAAGAAGAAAAAGCAATTTTATTGTCCTTTATTCTCACACATCATGGAGATACAAAAATATTTGGGAGAGAGTTGTCACAGGCGTATTTCCTTTTTTAATGGTAAGATGAAGTAATAACCACAGCAATTTAATAAATAATGATACACAGTATTCTGATCTGCATCTTGGTGGACAGCAACACATAGACAGACAATTGGCAATTTTTAGACAAGCAGGTAGAAGATTAGGGAACTGTAAGTGCATAGGTTGAACTAGAGGAGAGAGAGCAGACAGCAGAGAAATAGCTAGCAGAAATAAAACCAAGGAAATTTCTTTTGGGAGACTGAGCTGAGATAATGGCTAAAGACATGTGAGAGCAGCCTTCTTTGACACAGCATGGTTGTAAACTGTTTTGAAGCCAGAAACATTATGTTCCTGACAGTGATGTAACTGGAAAGTTTCTGTGCCATATTTTTTAGAGCTGCAAGTCAGAGCACAGAAGCCTTCAAATAAGTGCTGTTTGAGAGAAAGAGTTGTTTTATATTAGCACTTTTGTGAAATGAAAGTTTGCCCCACAGGGCAAAATGTAATTGGCATCTTTCATATAACCAGGACTCCTCTCTCTCTGCCGAGCACTATCCATCATGCTTGCTATTGATCATTCTTGAATGCAAGGAATAGCAATAGCAATCTAATGTCCTACCTTACAGCATCTAGGAGACAAACTGATGGCTTGATGAAATTAAAGCAGAATTTAGGCCTATATTCTGGCAGACACTCACTCAATGTCTCTGTCTCAATGACAGTGCACCCCCTTTATCCCTGCAAAAATGCATGTAAATTTTTACTACTCCAAGTAGCTAGCATGTTTAACATAGAATTCAGACTCTCTGGCATTAAACACCCAGCAGGCCAGTGGCAACTTTCTAGAGGATTTTTAAGGAGACTTTCCTGTGTGACTGTCCAGGAGCCACTCTGGCAGTCCCACTCACACCACCTGAACTGGGACCGAGGCCCCTTTGCAGAGGCCAGCCCCACTGAGCCAACCCCACTCGACTCCCTACACACACTCACACAGTCAGACCAGGTTTCCTTACCAGTTCAACCCCAGGTTTCTCATAGCAGAATCTCACATCTTGATCCTTAAAATACTTTAATCATAGTGCAACAACAGAATAACAGCTCAGTCTGGGTGCCTCCGAGGAGGGACCCTGAAAAAAGGAACATCTAGGCTTTTATCAACTTGCAGTCCAAGTGTGTGAAAGTCTGGAGGTCCTTGGCTCCTGCTGCGTCTCTCAGTGTTCAGTCCCCTGTCTGGGGCACAGGTCCCTGTGACCTTTGTTATGCAAAGTGACAGTGCCAGGATTTCTAGTATGGACGTCTGTCCAATGGTATTGTCAGAGGATACTTAAAATACACCAGCTTCAGGAATTTCTTTCAAAACTAATTTCTTTTGAAATGCTGCTTGAAATATCAATAATGCTAGTGTTCTTTCTACATTTGCTTAAATAATTGTTTTTGGAGATGATCACACAAAAGAAATCTTGTGGTCTAGAGGTTTCTATTGGATAAAAGAGAAATGAGGTGACAACATCAGTCAGCAAGAAAAGGGTTTAAGATGTTGTTTCTATAAAGATTTTGACACAGCTCCCACAACATCTTTTTCTCTAAATTAGAGAGAAATAGATTCGATGCATGGACTGTTAGATGGAAAAGAAAGTGGTTGGGTGGTCACATCCAGAGGGTAGCGGTCAGTTATTGTTGTGCTCGACAGTGAAACAGGATTTTCTGACTCTAATATCAGAAGGCTTAATATGATTTATTAAGATGACTTCATTGTTTAGAAGGCTTGGGTTATTATGTGCTCAGGTACAGAGCTTAGATGTTTACTTCTTCATGCTCAGTACAAGAATGTTAGAATGCTTACAGTTCAGTGATAACAGTTTTCTACATCATTGGTTGAGAGAGAGAAAACCCACATCTGTGTCCTTGAAAACACAGCTCAGAGATCTGCTTATAGAATTCTCTACTGAGAAAGTGAGCTTTCCCCTGGGAAGAAAACCTCAGCAGACTTGCACCCAGGAAACTCATAAAATGTCAAGATGACAGTCACTGGCTCAGAGTCACAAAAAGAACGTCAGTGACAAGTGGTGTCCCGCAAGGGTCCATGTGGGACCAGTGTTTTTTCATTTCTTCATTAATGACATGGACAAAGGGATCAAATGCACCTTCACCAAACTTGGAGATAACACCAGGCTGAGTGGTGCAGTTGACACACCTGAAGGATGGGATGCCATGCAGAGGGACCTGGACAAGCTCAAGAGGTGGGACAATAGGAATCTCCTGGGCTTTAATAAAATTCGCTGCCCAAAAAGTCAAATGTGTCCTGGGCTGAATCCAAAGCAGCATGGGCAGGAGGGTGAGGGAGAGGGCTCTGCTCTGCTCTGCTCTGCTCTGGTGAGACTCCACCTGGAATGCTGCATCCAGCTCTGGGGTCCCCAGCATGGGAAGCTCATCATCTATCAGAGCAAGTCCAGAGAAGGGGCACCAAGATGATTAGAAGGCTGGAGCACCCCTTGTACAAGGAAAAGCTGAGAGAATTGTGTTTGTTTAACCTGGAAAAGAGAAGGCTTTGGGATGGCCTAATTTTGACCTTCAGTACCTGAAGTGAGCCTACAAGAAAGACAGAGGGAGACTTTTTACAAGAGAATGTAGAGACAGGACAAGGGGAGTGGCTTCAAACTGAAAGAGAATAGGTTTAGATTAGATATTAGGAAGAAATTCTTGACTGTGAGGATGGTGAGTCACTGGAACAGTTTGCCTAGAGGAGTTGTGGATGTCCATCCACATCTCTGGAAGTGCTCAAAGCCAGGCTGGTTGGGGTTCTGAGCAACCTGGTCTAGTGAAAGGTGTCCCTGTCCATGGCAGAAAGGTTAGAGCTATATGATCTTTAAGGTCCCTTCAAACATAAACCACTCTGATTCCATGAAATATTTCTAAAGGACCAATTCATATGATGTTTCATCATTCTTCAGTTACTACTCCTCTCATCATGTCTGTAGGAAACCTCAAGAGAATTTTTAGTAACTCGAGTAAAAACTAAGACTTTTACTTAAGATAGATAATGGAAGTTTGCTTGGTATCTCTGTGTTGATATCTTAAGATCAAAAGGGAAACAAATATTTTTATGTAGTATTTCTAGGAGGCAGTACAAAATAGTACAATCTTTGCTCCTTTGTTCTTTGATGGAAAGGAACAAAAAGATAGGAATTCCTGAAAAAATTGTACTTCTCAATCAAGGAGATATTTATTACATGCTAGGGAAAAAACAACCAAATGAAAAACAAACACTACAATTTACTGCATTTTTAAAGCCATTGAAATAAAGGTAGAGGATGTAAAATGTTCCCATTTGTTTATGCCAATAAAAAGCTGAAAATCCTAGGACAATTACCTGCAGAGTCTTTGTCAATTTTAAGAGCCTTTATGAAAGCTATATGTCATCATTTTTGTACTGAGACATCTATTTCATGCTGCACAGAGTCAATTGTCATAAATGGGAATCCGTATGTGAATTCATACCCTCCTGACACTGAGCAAGGTCTGATTTTTTTATCTCCTAACCTCCTGTTGTTCACTGAGTTTTAGAACTGTGGAATTCACATCATTCAGCTTACTTGGCCTAACCAAAACTAATTTTATATTTCTATGTAATCATAACAGAAATAAACAAGACTATGGCTTAATTAAATAAATGTCATGGAAGAGATCTGGCATTACATGTTTAAGAAAGGTCCGGTTTATAATTGAAGTTTATTTAATAATTTTAATAGTTTCAAGGGACTGAAGCAGTCTTCACAATCAGTACAATTTCTGCTTAAGAAACAATAAACTAAGGCTTACCGGGGGAGTAGAATCAACTGGCAAATATTACAGATACTTGCTTTATGCATTCTATAAGGCTCTTCATGAATATACAGGCTTCACCTGAATAGTTTCTAAAAAAAGCCCTCATTATATTGTTTCTGTCAGGAATTGTCATTTTAACAGTTAAACCTTGCCAGCAGTTTAATCGCATTTAATTCATGTAGCAGAGACAGTGGAACAGAGCAATGTCTCCTGCTTCCTGCCTTGAAAATGCTATCCCTCTTCACTGGGATATTTAGAAAAGAGTTCATTTACAGGGCAGAGAGGGAAGCATTAAGTTCTGACTCAAGAAACAGGTTTCAAGCATTTCGCATGTTCATGCCAAAAGTAAGTGAGGAATATCGATGTTGTCTCCTAAGGTCTTGGGAGTTAAAAGAGAATTATATTACAAAACCCTAATGCAAATCAGGCTTCATACAGATTACTGTAATGGAGAAATACTATATTACTGCAGCTGAAGACACGTTCCACAAATGAATGTAGCACATGAAATACAAATCAATTTTCCATCTCCTCTTCAGTCCTAGAAGCTTGAGAGTATTTCAGAAATCAATCTAGGATCATCTCTTTCTCTCTGGAGAGAATTATTTCCTATCAAGGGAACACTGAACTCTAATAGAAGGTGAAAAGGATATAATACTGTCATTCTCCCTGATTTATGGTTTTATCATTAAATAAAATAGACAACGGTGTAGGATTACTGGCACTTCTATATTGCAGTTTTCATCATGCTACCAGCAGAGGCTTGGCCAGAGAGATGCTCAGGCATCCCTGAGGTGTTGCCCTGACCCTGACTGGAAGGAAATACAGATCTGAGGGGTAGCGTAGGCCTCTGCCTGCACCTGATGCCATCACATTGTCCACAAAATCCTGTGCAAGTTGCCCCTGACCTGATATATTTAGAGAGATGCTGCATTTTGACTAACAGCCCCTGAGGAGGTGTGTAGCTGCAAGCTGCTGTGCAGCCTGTGACATCTGCATCCTCAGCCTGTGCCTGCAATAAACACCCCACAGGCTGTCCAAACCTGCCGAGCACTAATGGCCTTAAATGATGGGAATGGCTTCAGATGACAGGGGACGGGTTTAGATTGGCTCTTAGGAAGACATTCCTTACTGTGAGCCAGTGAGACACTGGAAAAGGCTGCCCAGGGAAGATGTGGATACCCCATATCACTGGGAGTGTTCAAGGTCAGGTTAAACCGGGCTTTGATAAACACGGTCTAGTGGAAAGTGTCCCTGCCTATGCCAGGGGGGTTGGAACTAGAGGATCTTTATGGTCCCTTCCAACCTGAGCCCTTCTGTGCTTCTATAATTCTGGGAAAACCATGCTCAGGCTTGTTATGGTCTGTCATGCCATGTTTAGAAACTTAGAGGTCCTGTACTCAGGAAAGTAGGTAATTTTTATACATGAAAATATTTATGATGCATATAATTTTAACTTTTAAAGGATATGTACTCTGCAAAATTTTTCATTCTTATGAGTAATCATCTGGATTTAAAAAGTGGACAGTTCTGAGTTATAAACACAACTATACTGTGTAATACAAAATAAATAAGTGCATTTATATTTGAAATAAACATAATAATTTTAGGTAATACAAACTGAAGCTTTTTGGATTTATGATAGACATAATTAAGAAAAAGAAACACCAAGAAGATAGTAAAAAAAATAACACTGGTACATTTACAAAGCTCCCTATTTTCACAGAGTGCTTTACACCTCATTTTAAAGACACCTGCTGTGATATTTAGGAGCCTAAATTATCCTATACATAACAGAAGTATTGTTTGCATAATGAAGACAGAGTACTATAAGGAATTTTTTTAAACTAAGAGAAACTAAAGCCAAATATTCAGATTTTAAATGCAATTTTATGGATACTTCAATAAAATAAAGCAATAAAAATTTCATAAATGCCGAGAGAGAATATAACAAAACAGAAGATTTAATAATTTATAAGGAATAATTCTTAAAAGAACAAAAAAGCTGAGTTTTTTTTACCAGTTTATACATTGAAGAATAACTGGAGAAAATAAAGTTCTCTTAGTATTTCTACTGTCAATTTGATACCTTTAGCACTAGCTTTCAAAAATAAAACCTAACTCAAGCTCAAACTGGACCTCAATGATACCAGACTTACATAGGAGATCACAATCCCCCAATGTTTCATATACAAGACAACAGAAATGTCTAATTATCACCATTATCTGGGACTAAGACTGGAAAGATTTTCTGAGTTTGCTTATCACACATAATCAGCTCTGCAATATCATTAAAGTATTTAACACTGTATTCTTTTAATGTCAAAAAAGTGGTCCTACAACAAAGAGTACAAATTTAGAAAGATTTTAGAACACACTGTAAACACTGACACAAAACAATGTTTTCAGAAAAATCTTAACAACTAACTATGTATAGTGATTTTCAGGTGCTGTAATGTCACAAGAGCTAAACTGAATCCAAAGAAAACTCTAAGAAATAAAAGTCACTAAAATGATTTTGCTTTTTTTCATTTCCAGAACAAAAATACTTCCTTCTCTTTTGGTGAACTTTGAGTAAATCACACAGGGTGTTTTAGGTGTTTTTAAAGGTAAAATCTGGCTAATAAGCTATTATTTCCACAAAGAATAACTTTATGAGCTTCAAGTCAGTTCAAAACTTTAACTACACAGTACAGAGTGAAAAAATCTATTATGTGGCTCGTTTGCTGGTATTGATTTGGGCTTGAGACATATTCTTACTCACTCTATTGCACCTCTACTATACGTTATTTATGCTAATCTATACTTTCCGCTTCTCCAACTCCCATTCTGTTCTCCGAATTTCCTCCAGTTTCAAAGACTAAAATAGGTTCTTAATGATGAGTTGAGACTACTATTTCTATCTTTCTGGAGGAGAATTTACTCCTGTTGTGTCAATCTGTAAGAAAGACATAAAAAACCCCAAGTTGCTAAAATAGACAGAAATGGGAACTTACAGCTGGAAGTCAAAGCAGGACTGGTGTTACGCAGGAATCTTGTTGGAGGAAATAGTAACCTATGTCACCCTGGTACATGGGGATTGTACTCCACTTGTTCCTCTGATTTACCATGATTTTAAGTATCTGGAATAATGAGGCTTCCTTAAAATGGAGCCTCAATGGCTAATAAAAGCACACTGCTCAGATTGCCTCAAAAATGGTCTAGGATTCTAAAATTCATAGTTCTCATAGAAACAATGCAAAAAAAAATTAATTTCAAAGCACACTATAATGTTTCCATTAGCTTTTATCCTATTAATTTTCTGCAAATGCTAAGCACCTTTCTGTTACTATCTCACAAAAAAAAAAAATAAAACATGGCTAGCTTTGAGATGGCCCCACAATTATGGTCTGTTATGGCTGCTTCCTCAGTTGGCGTGGTCCTTCACAGCTCTGGCTGCTGTCAGGTGGCACTGGGCCCAAACAGAGGCTGGCACAAATAGCATATGAGAAGGGCTGTGCCACACTGGCAGTGGTGATGCTGCCTGCCCACTTCTTTTTGGGGACAAGAGAACACGGATATGTGAATGTCAGCCAGGCTATGTCATTTTGATCTCAGAGCCAGTGAAAAGGTCTTGACATTCCATGCACTTAGCCCCAGGGACCAATGAACGATCTTCATCTTCACATAGGAGGGATCTCTTGGCTTCTCAAATGCTAATAAAGCCTTTCTTTCAAGTTTCTAATTGATTAGTGAAAATAAAACCATCTATGGTTTCATGGCTCTTTCGCAGCCTCAATGCCACGTCCTTCTGCTCTTAGTACAACTCTTAGTAGCTACATGTCACAGACATGTAAACTTAAAATGAAATATGACCTTAGTTACAATAATGCTATCATGTAAAGATTATTTGGGAAATAAATTACTTTTTCTGGATATTTTAATAATGCCTTGAAGATTGGAAAGATATATATTCAGGCTGCACTTCTCTAATGTGTAAAGTGAATGCATTATTTTAGAGTCCTGGATGAAAAGGATAATGGTTGAATCAATAAAAGTCTGAAATTAATTTAGATTTTGAATAGAGCAGTGGCATTTGTGTCAAAAAGGAAGGATATATATTAGTATTAATAGTGCTTTTAAAAGTTATGCTATAATATATTTTATTCCATTGTGATAAATTCCTGTTTGCCAAAGAAAGGAGCACTCTGCCAAAGAGCACAGTGTTTCTTTCTTAATTTAAAGTGAAGATTATATGAACAATTACCAGATTTGGCAAAAAAAGGGGAAATTACATTTAATCAAAACCTTTATGTTTAGAAAACAAGTTCTTTGCTGGGGAGTGGAGGGAACAGAAGGTGTGCTGGGAAAAGGCCATACAGAGAATATAGCTCATGGCCTGGTGCTTATGGCTGTCATCTACTTTGTGGATGGCTGAGGTCCAGCCCTGATTATGTAGGAAACATGCAGAACGTTTCAATGGATGAGCATATGTTGAACAACTCCCAGCGAGCACCAAATGTTTTAGTGGTTCTTCCCACATTGAGATGAATTCTCCTGCTGTTGTCTAAGAAGTAAAATGTCAATTTTGCTGTAGGGTAAGATAGGGTTGATGGTACTTCACGGCTCTAGAATGAAGACACAGAAGACGAAATTATTAATGCAAGTCTTTCCTGTCATCAGCCCTGTTGGAGGGGCAGAATTCAGATCTCTGGTCTTTCTAATCACTTAGAAACATATTTGAATATTAAGTATTTAAGTATTATTACAACATTTCTCAAGAGAGTGACTGTGTTCAGGATTTAGTTAAGTCTGAAACTTTGTATTATTTCAAAGCATAGAAACACCACACCATAACAGGTTATTATATATCTTTTTAGGTTAAAGAGAAGGCCATTGACCTCTTTAATAGTTGAGAAAGGCCTCTTCAGCCTCATGAAGTACATTCTCCTGTTGTGAAAGGCTTCTGTCCCCATGGAATGGAAGGATTTCTTCAGAGTTCCCTCCACCCAGAGGGAAGGGGTCACACAGCACAGCATTGCCAGCACTGTTCCACCTGCTCAGCTGCAGGCTGAGCTGGCAGTGGCAGAGCCAGCTGTTTGCTGCATCTGGTGATTAATCCTCATCTGAGATCCAGGGACATTTCAAACATATCAGGAAACCTTCTTCATTCACCCTACAAACTCAGGAAAACAATTTACTCCTAATATCCCTAAGGATGCAGAGTTTCAGAGAGAGTAGATGCAGGATCCTTGTAGTTAATAGAACCATAGTACCACGCTTTCCCCTCACTTGGATCTTATTTAATATTATCATTATTTCTACAAGTTTAGCTACAGTATTCCTTAAGCATCTTTGAGAACAGGAATGTTAGAACAGCGTGATCAATGCTTGCATTACATTATTGCGGCAGGAACAGAGTGTTACAGCGTGCAGCTGGGTGATGGATTACTGCAGTCATTCAATCACTTTCTGTCTTTCCTAATACATCAGACTAAGCTCACACATTGGACCTCAGAAGGTCTGGCAGTCCACATTTTCATCCCTATTCTAACACCCTCTAATATGTAATACTTAAATTCCGATTGAAATTTAAAAAAAAAATTTAATTAAATCATTGCATCACTCACCTTGTAACATACCATGACCCCACAAGAAAGGGCAGACACTTGGTTTTAATTGTGAAGACAAATCTTTCATAGTAAATTAGATGGTCTTATGGTGTGATGTGATGGTCACTGCTGCGTGGCCTGCATTGTTGCTGTTGCCCACATCTAGTGTGTCTGAGTCCTCCTCAGCTTTCCACAGTAAAATAAAAGGAGAGACAGTTCTTCTAGTCAAACATACCCACATTCTAGTCCATACCCATCTTAGTAGCCCTTGACTGCAAGTGTTCAAATTTGAATTCTGTTTTTCTGAATATCCTGAATTCTATGTAGCTTTATTATGTATCCTCCAGTGCCTCTCATTATTGCTTCCTCTGCTTACAGCAAAGTACTTCTGAAACCTTATGATGGCTTTCCGTATATTTGAATATTTTTTAAAATTGTTCTTTAAATCTTTGTAACTCAGTCTATAGTAGTTTAATACTGTTTTGCTAACTGATGTTGAGCCCAAAGATAAGTATGCAATAAAGAAAAAAATTGTATTTTAAGTTATGTGCTTCTATATGCACACAAACACTCTCACATACACACATATAGTGCTGCTCTAAAAGTTTTTTTCCACATTTCTCATTGATGGAATCTTACTATGAGTAAGAACAGAGACAGACAGGAGTTTTGTGAAGATAACAGATAATATATTTTTTACATTTAAGTTCAGATGCATTCAACAATCCTTCTGTGGTTCATCAAGCCTCTTGATACCAGTGCCTTATATTATGCTCAAAACATTCAATCTGGGATTGCATGGGACATAGTGGTTGCTGGAGATGATGTACATTTCAAATATATTTTTAGCTCTAGCAAGTCTTTAATTCTTTCTTCTTCACTACAACAAAACCCTGTTATTCTGGCCTGAACTGCTACAGTCCTTTGACACATGAGTTACCAGATTTTTCTGTCTTTAGTACTTGTCTTCCATTTTAGTGTCATGCCTTTGGTCAGGTGTCTTTGGTGTGCATAGGAAGAAGCTTGGATTCCTGTATCTCTTTCTTAGGAATTTTTCTACTTGCATGAAACAATGCTTGCTTTTAAAATTATTACAAGAATTATTTTCAGTGATAAGTTTAGAAAATAATAGTTCTAAATCTAAAACTTTAGAACAGAGAATATGGAACTTCTATATTAAGAAAGCAAAACGAACAGTGAACTACACTCTATGGTATTCCCATTCAGCAAAAAACCTCCCATATCAGTTTCTCCTGGTCACAACACTTTTGTATTATATCTTTTATAGCTTGAATAAAAAGGGCAATTAGCAGAATATTTTCATATTAAAACTCCCCAGTTTTTCTGGTTTGATTTTTTTAAGTGCACAAAAGCTTTCCTAATGTATGACTATGCTGTACATACATTATACACCCACCAAATTAATACACTGTATTAGTTTGATATGCTTTAATAGCTGAGATAGTTACTGCACCAAGACCTTAATTGGAAACTAATCTTGAGAAGAATCTATTATTTGAAAATATTATAGGGTCAATATACTTTTGGCTAAATCAAACAAATATACCAATTAAACAGTGCTTCAGAAAACTGTGCTGTAAAAATAAAAATATTTAACAAAGAAAGACTATTTTTTGAGCTCTAGCATCTCCTTTTTACTGTGTGAAAATTAGTTAGAAGTAAAAAATAAGTCTTTCCTTGCCTCGTCTCTCCCACAGGGCACTATCTAAAGAAAATGGTTAAATCTTCAGCAGCCAAATATATCTTTTCCTATGGGTGAAATGTTTTATTACGGGAAGTCAAGCCTGGAGAAATGGCAATTAAGGAGGACTTTGAGTTATACTGTGCATTAGTTCTAAAGCAAAATGAAGCGATTTTTTTCCCTTTAGGATCAGCTTCAAGAGGGGGTTACCAGTAACAGTAAAAGCTTTTTTCACAAAGTAGTGATAGTAGTCTTTAATCAGCCCTTTTCATGTGACCCTTACCCAGTGCTCATGTTCAGAAACTACTCCTTGTAGATATATAAGAAAATGTAACTGACTTAGCCAGAAGTTGACTTTTTTTTTCTCTACCATCCTGAATTACTGACTTTAAACACAAAAGAAATTGTTTGTACATGACTCAGATCAGTTTGTAAAGAAATACCTAGTAATACAATAAACACACAGAAAGTTTTCAAGCTTCTAAGAAAAAAAAAATTGAACCCTGAATCTGACTTTTCTATCACCTGTGCGGACACAAAGGCAAACTACAATGCTAAGTTTTGCAGGACTAAACTATATCTTGCTGAGAGAGTTGGCAGAACTGAAACATGAAGTTCATGCTTCCATATATAAAAAAAATGTCAACAAATGAAAGAATGGAAGGAAAATTCATAAATAAAATATTTTCTTACTACTTTTGTGCCAGTGTTGTACCCAAGAATCTTTTCCCCTGTAAAGTCTACAGTGATCTTCTATTAAAAAGTACTATGAAAGTGAAGTCTCTTGAAGAACATATTTTCAGTTCTATGAGCAGTATTTTCATATACAAATAATTACAGAGTAGTCACATTTATAGCTTCTGATCATATTTATTAATGAAAGATATTTAAACAAAATTTTAAATAATCCTCCAATAACCATCCAGCTTGCAAGGTTCTCTCTTTCCCTGAATGCATTAAAAGACTCTCATCAAACATATAGATATTTTCTATTTTCCTTCTCATGCAGGCTGGAAGGCAGATTGATGCAAACTGTGAGACTTTAAATAAAAATGGAATGTTTACTCCATTATCATTGAAGATCATGGTGATTTTTAGCTCCTAGCCATCTTGAATCTGCCAAGTTATATGTCTAGTCCTCATTCTCATTAAAGTCCTGGTTATATTCCAAAACCACTCCTTCATTTTCTCATATGCTTGAACTTTTTAAAAATTTAACCCAAAATATGCAAAAAAACCCCATGTCTGTTTAAAACACAGTTAAGATCTGACTACTGAGATGCCTCTGCCTGAATTAAGGCACCAAGGAGACCATATGCCAAAGTCAATAATATGGATTTTATTTAACAGTAAATGTGACGTGGAGAGATAGAAAGAAATAGAAAAGGAAGTGAAGAGAGAGAGATCAAGCAGCAGACAGTCACCACCCATGGATTCAGGGACATCCTGTTGGTCCTTCACCCTGGGCTTCTTGGTGGTGAGGGTCCTGATGTCATTTAAAACTTTTCACCCGTTACACATTTTAGCAAACAAAGGAATTAATGTTCATTGGTTACACAATTCTCTAATGCTAATTACTCCACATGCTCAGTCTTTCTCTTCTTTTGAGTCAGTGGTTTCTTGGGTCCTTGGGCTGGGAGATGGTGATGGCAATCTGCCCCTGCCAGCATTACATTTTGGCCAGTCCGAGCTGATTCAGCACAGCTGATGAGCTGACTTCACTCATGGCCCATAAATTCCTCATTCTTTGTGTTCATCTTCAGTGATACATTCTCCCCCAGTTATGTTAACCTGCCCCTAGGTCTGAGGCAACATCTGGACAATAGTACCCCTTTATCTTACCTACAGTTCATGTTCCAGGTGTGCACAGAGGAATATTTGAGAGGCATTCAGTGGTCATTGGTGGTCACAGATGCCATCTGTCCTATAACTTGTGGGATTCTTTGGCCTGGGGAAGAGGAAGCTTTGGTGTGACCTTATTGTGGCCTTTCAGGACAAGAGGGGAGCCTGGATGAAATCTGAAGAGGGATGGTTTGCAAAGGCATGTAGTGATAGAACATGGGTAATTGGCTTAAAATTGAAAGAGATTAGACTTAGATTGGATACTAAACAGAAGTTCCTTGCTGTGAGGTTGGCAAGGCACTGGAACAAGTTGTCCAGACAAGTTTTGGATGCCCCATCTCTGGAAATGTTCAAGGCCAGGTTGGATGGGGCTCTGAGCACCCTGGTCTAGTGTAAGGCATGGCAGGCAATGTCAGGGGGTTGGAAGTGGGTAATTTTTAAGGTGCCTTCCAACCCAAACTGGTCTATGATTTTATAAACTCTTATGAGTTGCTGTCTTTTTATTAACAGAACAGAAATGCATGGGATGGTTTCTTGAAAACAATTTTACTTTGCTAACAGTAAACTAGGTAAAATTCCCTATGGTTTTTAATCAAATCATGTCATTCTTGTATTCTTTCGTTAATTAGTATAATGAATGACAGTTTTGGAAACAGCTCATCACCCTAGAGAAGTATATCAGATTTGACCTCTTTGGAACAGTTCACTATACTGCTGTATAGCCAGGGTTGTATTGAATAATTCATGTAGCCCTGGTACACTGGTTTATAAGAGATCACAACAACAGAATAATGGCCGATTAAATCTGTTTAAATAAGACAAAGGGGTAAATTGATTCAAAGTTATGCTCTTTCCACTGTTCAGATTACTCCAGAAGGAAGGGTTTTACTATTAGAATAAAAACCCTTATACTGGGGTTTTTGGCAAGGTTTTGGTAACAGGGCCACCATAGAGGTGGCCTCCATGGGAAGACAACAGAAACTGACACCATATCAGACAAAGCCAGTTACAGACAGCTCCTAAGAGATCCTGCCATTGGCCAAAGTTGTTCCCACCAGCTGCTAGCTCCTGTCTGATATCATATTTAAGGATGGGTAAAAATGCTCCTCAGCAGCTGTGATAAAGGAGAATGAGAAAAAGTGAAACCAACAGCTCTAGAGACATCAGTGTCACAGAAGGAAGGGAGAAGGTGCTCCAGGCACTAGAACAGAAGTTCCTGTGCAGCCTCTTGGGGAGGATGTGGTGAGGCAGGCTGTCCTCTTGCAGCCCATGGAAGTCCATGATGGAGCAGAGATCCATGCTGAGGCAGGTGGACATGTCAGGAGGAAGTGTGGAGAAACCATGCAGGAGCAGATTTTCTGTCAGGAGCTGCAGCTCAGAATTCAAGCTGGAACAGTCTGTTCCAGAAGGACTGTGCCCCATGGAAAGGGCCCTCATTGGAACAGCTCCTGAAGGACTGTATCCTGTGGAAGGGACTGCGTGTTGCAGCAGGGGAACAGTGTGAGAAGGAAGGAGTGGCAGGGAGGAGCTGTTACACGCCTCATTCTCCATCCTCCAGTCCCACTTGAGAGAAAGAGGTGCAGAAGTCAGGGGTGAAGGACTGAAGCTTAACCTGGGAAGAAGAGGAAAGGGAAAGTGCTTTTAATTTAGTTTTTTCTTTCTCATCATCTTATGCTGTTGTTAATTAGCAATAAGCTGAACTCCCCCAAGTCAAATCTGTTTTGCCTATGAAACTGACTGGTAAGAAATCACCATGTTCTTAACTTTATTCTAAAGTTCTTTAATCTTATTTTCTCCCTCTGTCTTCTGGAGGATCATCTCAGTGGGCACCTGGCAGCCAGCCATGGCTAACCCACAACACTGCAAAAGGAGAATATGATCAATGATTATTTATATGAAATTACCTGCAAGCTTTCATAGGGCATTTAATTTGGAAAACAAATTACTTTTCCACTAGATGTAGTAAAAGCACTGAAACTTTCTATTTCTCAACATGATTTTTAACAAGACAATATATAACCTGACAATATATAATAGGAATAATGGTGCAGAATTAGTACACAGTAAGAAAAGAAGAAAATATAAGATTAATTATATATTTATATTCTTATGTCAAAAAAATGCATTAATTTCTTTGTTGCTTGTAAAGGGGGATTTTCAAAATATGTGTCTAAGATATATGAAAATACATTAAAATAGTGGTTTTTTACTGCTAAGTGCCAACACCTAAAAGCTTAATATTTTTCCTTATTCTGAATTGTTTTCTTAGAAAATTGCCGTGTCACTACTTACTTGACACAGGGGTCTTTTTGTTTTCTTTCTAAGAGAAAGATGCAGGATTTCATTGACCTCTAGGCAATGCCCATAGGACATTAAGCAACAACTAAGAGTCTGCAGAAATATGCTGCCATTTCAATACTATCAAAACTGTGCTTCTTAAATTCTATTTGTGGATGCCAATAAAGTCATAGAATCTGTAATGAGAAGCTTGGTAATACGTTGGCTTTTAAATCCATTTGTATTTTTATTGATTATCTAACTGGAAGAAAAGCATTAATTTGTTAACAGAAATATCATTTTATTGAGTTAAGATGATTAGTAAATTCACTTTTATCTTCTGATGTGTTCACTGATTGATGGTATACTAAAATTTCACTTTAAACTCTCTTACAAAGATAAACCCCAAAGCTTAAACAGTAAATAACAGGGTTTTATTTGTCCTGTTCTTATCTACATTTTCTTGCTTTCAAATGTTAATAGCCTTAAGAATTATTTTATCCAATCTTAGCATAAGCAGTCATTCATGGTCCTTTCCTAATTATGATCAATAGATTCCTGAAATGGCATTGCCTGGAAAATATTCTATTCATGATTAAAGGAGGCAATTGAATCACATTTACACTCTTACATAGTTATATTTGTTGAATATATTTAGAATATCCTTCAAAATTAGTGTTGGGTTTTAGGTCACTTTGATTTAGACTGTACAAAATTATGAATAGACCTTTTTGATTTCAATTGACTAAAACTGCCTGTCTTCTTCCTGAAGACACATGATAAAAGGTTTGTAATGGTAAAAGGCATCCAAGAACCTTCATGTTTTCTGAGAAATAATATGCTTACTGGTATATTTTAGTGCAGCATTTAAGGTTTCTTTCAGTCTAAAATGGGGAAAATAGACTCAGATTATTCTGAAAAAACTTTTCAGTTGAGAAACTCATGGGGACAGGCAGATTGGGGAATACAAGGGTAGAGATTTCAGTAGGAAAAAGTCACCTGTTCTTAATGAAACTCTGATAGCTCCCACCCTGCTGGAGACATAGCTCTGGACTGGTCATAGGCCCTTCATATTAATTCTCTACTGTTAACCAAGTCAACAGTGGAATAAGTGCACATTATTTTGGCCTGTATCTTGAAAGGTGTTTCAAAGTACTCTAGAGGGAGATTGAGACATCCTTCAGAAAAGCAGTGCCTAATTTGGGAAGGAGGAAATCAACATGACACAGACAACATGGGTTCACAAAAGTAAAGTCTTACACAACTAATTTATTTCTGTGATAAAGTCATCTGCCTGTGTGTGAAGAGAAGGTGGTAGATGTAGTTTTTCTGTTTTTTACTAAGGCTGTTGATACTGTGCCTCAGAGCATTCTTCTGGACAAGTTGTCCAACTGTGGGATGAGTGTTTTTAGGGTGTGCTGGGTGATGAACTGGCTGAAGGGCAGAGCTCAAAGGGTTTTACTAAATGAGGCTACATCTTTCTGCCAACTGACCACCAGTAGTGTTCCTCAGAGTTCAATTTCAGGGCCCGTTTTGTTCAATGTATTTATTAATAATATATCAATATATTTATTAACTATCTGGATGCTGGAGCTGAACACGCCATTAGCAGGTTTGCTGGGAGCTGCTGTTGATTCTCTTGAGGCATAGGATGCCTTGCAGAGGGATCTAGATAGATTGGAGCATTAGGTAATGATGAATGGGATGAAATTTAACAAGAACAAATGCCATCTTGTGCTCCAAGGGTTGAGTAATTTCAGGCACAAATAAACTGGGAGAGGAATGGCTGGAGAGCAGTCTTGGAGGAAGGAACAATGAGGGGGTTCTAGTCTGCATCAGGCTCAGTGTGAGTCAGCAGGGTGCCCTGGAAGTCCTGAGGGCAAATCCCATCCTGGGATGCCTGAAGCAGTGTAATCAGCCAGTCAAATGAAGCGATTGTCCTGCTCTATTCAGTGTTGGTGTGGCCTCACCTCCAGCGAGTGCTTTGTGCAATTCTGCACCCCACAATTTAAAAAGGATGTAAAGATATAAAGGATGTAAAGCTCTTTGAGTGAATCCAGAGAAGGACAAAAAAGCAGGTGAAAGGGCTGGAGGGAATGTCCTTGGAGGAACAACTAGGGATTTTAGGCTTGTCTAGTTTGGAGAAAAAGAGGTTGAGGGGCAGCTTCATCACTATCTGCAGCTTCCTGAGGAAGAAAAGGGACGGAGAGGGAAGTGCTGAGCCCTTCTCCCCAGTGTCCAACATGCATAGCAATGGTTCAAAGTTGTCAAGGGAGGTTTAGACTGGACATTAGGAAGCATTTCTTTACTGAGAGTGTGGTCAAACACTGGGAAAGGCTTCCTAGAGACGTGATCAGTGCCCCAAAGCTGTCAGTGTATAAGAGGCATTTAGACAACACCCTTAAAAACATGCCTTAGCTTTTGGTCAGCTCTGAAATGGTCAGGCAGTTGGAGCAGATGGTCTCAGGGCTTTTCCAGCTGAGCTATATTAGTTTATTCCATTCTAAACAGTGTTACCCACTGTTTCCATATCAACTAATACAGGACCACAAGACCACATAAATCATTCTTTCCTATCTTTCTGCTCATGTAACAATATTAAATAATACACACGTTTATGGTATTAAACAATGTTTAATTGAGCATTGTGAAACTTATTTTCATGTCTTTCTATCACTGTGTTTACAATCAGTTTGTAAAATTGATCCACATAAAAGATTCATGCTATTTATTATCTTAAAAAGGAAAACAGGAAAGACTACATTTTCTAGTGGCAATCCACTGTTTTAGGCACCACTCATCTCAAAAGATGAAGAAAAACAGCTCAATTGTTTGCAAACAGATTAAAGGTTAATTTTCTTGGCTTTCCCATAATTATGCTTGATGACCTTGAGCAAATCACTCCTGCACAAATCTGCGTATCTTCACTTCCCACAAGTAAAATGTGAAGAGGAATGGGTGGGAACAGGAAATATTCTATTATTATTATTATGGAAAGGTCATAAATTAGCATCTTCAAACATTCTCAACTGCAGCCAGGGTAATCATGTATCATCTTATTTTGACTCACTTTCAAGTGACTAATTTATGGGTTTACTTCTTCAGAGAGGCTTCTCAAGTTTTCTGTGTATGTAAAGGTGAAATAAATATTTTATTTAGATAATGGATGTAGCTGAGCTTTCTCTGTCTCAGGGAATGGGGAGAAATAATGAAAAATTAAAGCATCTTAATGCTTGATCTATAAGAGGCAAGAAAGAAAACTTAAAAAGTGCTATTCAGAAGGTGCCTGAAAGTAAAATATGATCAATAAGTGATCAGAAGGATATGTGTGGGATAAATATCAATATTAACTACCCCAAAAGAAACTGAAATTTCCTCATGAGAAAGAAGAGATATTGTACTGACATTCTGAAACATAAATTTTAAAACTAGCATCACGTGGTGATATTTTATTGTCACCATGAGTTTTAGACCAGCCAGGTGCATCCCACCTGCTGGGTAGTATAAAAGAGTGAACACCTATGAAAGGGTTTATGTTAGAGTTAGACAGAGCAGCAGAAACTAGCTTCTGGTTTGATTTCCCTCAATATCCATGTTGCACTACCAAGCTGTTAGCACAGAAATGTTCTCCAGCACCAATTAAATATTATTTGTTTTTCCTACAGATTTAGAAATAGAGACAGGAAGGACAGAATCCCAATTTCCCCAGCAATTCGTAATATCATTTGACTTGATTTTTAGCCACAGTTATTACTGTGGGCTGAAAAGATGCTCTGGAGCTTTTAGGTATTTTGGCCAATGCTGAACCCATACTTTATCTCTAAAAGAGCTATATTTCTAATGGCTTGTGAGAGGGAAAAAAAGAGAAAGATCTTATCTCTAAAGCTTTTCTAAATTATACAAGCTTTTATCAGTAAGCTGTTGTGTTCCCATACTTTCAAGTGCTTCAGCGTAAACCATAGAAATACATTTGACTGTTACAGCCCTTAAAAATCAATAATTATGCACTTTCCATTTCTATTGTTCACATCAACATTTTCAATGCAACCATTTCACACACTGTGGCGTCGTGAAGGTGCTGGCATAAGAAAAGCAGATGGAGTTTTAGAGGAGTCAATGTGTCATTTCACAGTGCATGGAACAAGACCAAAGATCTTTTGTCTAATATAAAACCTTGAACCAGTGAGCTAATAAAGGAAGTTTGAATTATGAAAGAAACAATTATTAATCTTATTTTATTGTCAATTCTTGTAAGTATTACATGTTTAAACTCCATTTAAAAATATCTCTGTGTTAATCTCTGTATTAGTCTCACAATATCTCTGTACCTTGTTGATGAACTTGTGAATCAGCTATTGGCAACAAAGACAGAATTCCCTCATTGTATATCCCTTAGTGTGTCCTGAGGGGTAATGGCTGGGATTAATTCAGCATTACAAACATGACAGAAGGTTAAGAATGTATAAAGGTAGTCAAAAGGCAGACACTTCTGCTCTAGTATCCCATCTCCAGCAGCAGTCTAAAGCTCAGAGAGTGTAATAAGAACATTTTGTTCCCAGTTTCCAAGCATATACAGCACAGAGAATTCCTGAGAAAAATGCAATTCCTGTGTAATCAATAATCTTTAATACGTTTCACTTTTTGTAGGGTCCTAAGTTACAAAAGAAATCAAGAGATCTCACAATTCCCTCATAGAAAGGACATAACTTTAAATACAACTAGAGCCCTCTGATAAGTTTTTAGTTTATAGGGATATAAGGAATGAAACAAACATTGCTGAGAAATTACAGCAATCCTTATGAAACAGAATCTGCACATACTCATTATCAATTACACACGGCAAACAAAATTATAGTTTATGTCTCACTTGGTGGCTGAAAGTTGCTGATGTTTTTATAAATTGTGAATTTTCTAAAATTCTCAAAATCTGCTGTTCCAGTTTATCTTAACATATTTATGTTCCTTTCTATGTTATATTTACAATTTTTTTCCATGGACAATTAATAAAATAAAGTTTAAATAAAAAGGTGATATGTAGACAATAAGGTAAATTTGAGATGCATTAATTTTATTATGTGATGAGTATAAGAAACACATAAGGAAATTATATTTCTTTAATCTAATGTGTATGTGAAAATATTTGGGTATTTAAAATAAAATAAAATATTTTTTTCTTCTTCTTTTTTTTTAATTAAAGACAAGTGTAAGACATAACACCCTCGTAGAACTGGGGGTCTTGTGATATAGATTTTTTTTTCCACTGCTATATGAAAGTAAAACACACATGCAAAGCAAAAAACAAACCACTGACTTCCATTTCAGACTCAATGTCTTCCCAGGACAGAATGTGAACCTCTCTCATATACCATACACATTCTAAAATCCTTCTTCCCAAAGGTAAAATATGGGACAATTTAATTAAAGACCACCTTTTGCTTTAGAAGAGAACAGTTAGAACAACTGGAAAGGAATGACAATGGCCAACATAACTTCTAAAAAGTTGCACCTTGACTCTAGCTGATTTTCCTTGATTCTTATAAAAAATCAGGAAAACATAGAAACAATGCATACAGTATTCCTATATATATCTGACATGCACTTCTTCAATGAAACTTTCTTGTATGTCTTCATGAACAATGTTTGCCTCTCCTCTTTGCTGTTGGCCTTGTTGCTGCAGGGCTTTTTGGTGATCTCCCATATCTTCACTCCCTGTCACGGTAGAACCTCCAACAACAGACAAGGAACTTTGTCTGGTCCCAGATCCTGTGTTCACGTTCTTCTGCCTCTTTGCTCTGAAATGGAATTTTTAAAAAGGTGTGACCACAACATGAAACAGAAACGTCAGTTCAAGTTTAAACAGTTGCAGCTCAAATTTCTTCTAAGAAAAAGATTTCAAAGGGACATTAGAATTTAGATGAGAAAATCTTTCTCTATTTTACACAGTGGATACTTTTTCAGCCGATTCCTTAATAAGAAATAAAAAAGTATGAGATTTCAGAGAGATTACTTGGAATTGTCTTTCACAATGAGAAGCAAGCTACACTTTTGATGACTAGGAGCCATTATTTATTGACTGGCAGTCCTGAACTTTAGTTCTATTGCTAGTCAAGTTACATTTAAAGCACATACTTTCAACTCATGAGTCTTTTTATGGCAAGAAGTGAAAGTGGGGAATAGTGTAAAAGATCAAAGCGGTCTCAAACTCTTCATTTGACAGAATTCTAGCCACTAGTTTAGCATAATGTCTTCATATTAAATTAATAACAGTAAGGAGATATTATAAGCACTATAAAATTTATCATTGAAACATAACTATGCCAAAAGTATATTAGATTTTATAATTTTTGAGTTGATAAATTGCATTCCTAATAACGATGAGCAGCAGACCAAGAACATCTACTCAAACAGAGTGCCAGAAGCTGGCTGTTACACTCTGGGGGATTTAGAGGACAGTGAACAGACAGTAGCCTTGCACAGAACAACAGAAATTTATCAAAATTAATATCTTAAGTATGCCCAAAGTAGCTGTACTACAATCTGACTCAGAAGACTACATGTAAGAGTAGGGAAATCATGTCAGATCCAAACTGTTTCTGTATGTTACTAGATTTTATCTCATCCATCATTAATTTCTTGTGCTTCATGTTTAGGGACATACAGCTCCAATTCCCTCCATGTCATCTTTGTCCTTTCATTCAAATCCTATCAAAAGCCATGGTGCAATTACTGTGTTTCTTGTCTTCTTTATGTGTCTTGAACAGGTTTTCAGAAAAGGGAATTCACAAATGCATTGGTTTACTCTTGATTCTGGGACCCCAATAGTCTTGTGAACAAAGTCTGAATAAAATGTCACGGAACCTGAGACTTTTTACAAAATGTGGAGACTTTTTACCACTGTGAAGGTACCCAGTTACTTCTTTGCAATTGCAATCCATTTGTAAATCCATTCTCTGTGGACAGGTCAGTCATGCCACTGTGCACACACATCTAATCTAATCTGCTTACTATTTATAAAACAACCACGTTCTTAGAAAAAACAGCATCCCATGTCAAAAGCATTTAAGCTGCCAAAGTGTAAAAGCCTTTGAGCTGGCATAGCAGTGTAATTGTTTATAGCATCAGGGTCCCCATGATGCTCCTGTCTACTGATTAACATCCCCACTAATTATTCCAGATACAGCCTGATTGCCAAGCCCTACATCAGTAAGAATCAATAAGCTAGCAAGTTCTTCACCTTGCTGGATACAGAGGACTAGGCTGTGAAGCAACTTGGTTGCTGTTACTGAATTTTACTGGAATCCTTTTGAAAGAGATGGCTGTTTCCTTTTTAATTACTTTCATTTAATGATTTCCAGTAATGACTTTGCCTTATAAAAAATTCTAGATAAGTTGTATGAACAACTCCTTATTAAAATACTTGTGCAAAACTACTCATAGTTCTATCCTTTCCCATTCATGTGCTAATCAATGATATATTAATATAAACTAAATATAGAATCCCTAAAACTAGGAACTGAAAAGGTTTTAAATTAATTTAAAGAAAACAAAAATATAAAATATAGCATAAAATATAATAAAAAATATTAGGTGTAACTGGTGGCTATGGACTTAAATTACCTGATTTCCTGGGTATACACATGGTAAATTTTTGGGACAAATCGTTATTTGTGTTTAAAACATTTCTTATTTGAACATTCCTGAAACAATTAGTCTGGCATTGCTAGATATTATGTAAGTTATTGACATCTATAAAAAGTTAGGAGACTTTCATTATGCCTTCTATTTCACATTTAAACTAACGCAGCTACACATTTAATGAGCTGCCACCAGAACTGCTGTAGGAATATTAGAATGGTAGGCTTTAAATGTTCAGACAAAAGTACTCACACTTGCCAGAAATGACTAAATCTTAGTTAAAAGACTAGTTCTGATCTGTAATGTCTTATAAGACTTTAGAATATCTATTGACCAGCTAATGTACAACAATGTCCTTTTATTTCCACACTGATTTAAACAGTCTTCAAACACCTCCAGTAAGAAGCCCTGAGATCACTGCTTTAATAAAGGGAATTTTTGCTAGGATATAACTGGAGTAAGTCACATTTATGTCAAAAGGATTTGGCCCAGCTGCTCTTCTTTGCTACACAATATGTTTCCTCTGACTACTTCTGGACTTCTGTGACTTCAATGTGTGTATTCCATGTAATGGAAGCAATGAACAACCTATTTAAATGTGAACATTTATGAAGATTGGGCTATAAAAAATTAAGGAAACCTTTCCCTTTGGTAGTCTGCATCAGCCAACCTTGAAAACACAGAAATGATGATATCCAGGAAATGATGTTGCAAGAAGTTGTTGTATTTTGTCCCTCAGCTGGAAGGGCACTAGGAGCCAAGTGAAATGGGAAACTTTGCTCCCAGCTGGAGCTAGTTGAAGTTCCTTGGGGCAGTCAGGGAACAAGCCAGTTGCATGAGTGCTCAAGTAACAAGAAAAAGGACAAGAGAAAATGGCCATAAGTTGTGCCAGCAAAGGTTTAGATTGGATATTAGGAAAAATTTCTTCACTAAAAGGGTAGTCAAGCACTGAAACCAGCTGCCCAGGGAAGTAGTTGTGTCATCATCCCCTGGAGGTATTCAAAAGTTGTGTAGATATGATACTTAGGGACATGGTTTAGTGGTGCTGGGTTAAGTGGTGAACTTAATGATCTTGAAGGTCTTTTCAAACCTAAAGGATTCTATAATTCTATGATTCCATGGTTGTACCATCCTGGTTGTGCAAAGCCTGGTGAGCTCTGCAGCTGTTGCTGTTGCTTTAGCCATCTGTTTGGCCAGCACTGACAGTGAGTTGAAACCCATCTGCATGTGAAATACTCAACTGTATTTCAAATTACTGCCAGACAGGGACTAAGACTATGGAAAGCTTAAAAATAAAAGTAATAAGCAACTGCACTTGAAGAAAATTTTTAAAATGGGGTATAAATTAATAAGCAAAATAAAGTGCATGGGTTTCAAACTCCAGATAAATAAGCAAAACTTTTTAAGGCCCTTTTCCTAACAGCAGAAAAATAGAAAATGCTATCAAAGTCAGCTAACAAAAACGTGAAAAGACAGAAGCATATAAAAAGGCAGCATACCATATGTCCACCAATATCTGGTACAACAGAAACATTAAGAAAGCCATTAAGATAGTGTCCCCAATGTACCCAGGTATTCAATAACATATGGTACATTTCCTGCTTCACTGTGCATTTCCTTGCTTTTGTTTAGCATCACTAATTTAGAGCTCAATTAATATAGTTTGTGCATGCATTTCTCCACAGAATATTTTTAAAAATTTCACTGCTGTTTAAATTAATCTCTTTTTTAGTGAAAGTGCACAGTAAGTATTAATGGAAGGTAGGATTTGTTCCAAACCTTAATCAGATGGAAGAGCTAGATAGAACTATTTTAAGGTAGCTACACATGATACTTAAATTATTATTGTCATCTTATTTAATCCTCACACAATTTTCTGTAATGATTCTACAGAGAGACATTACAAGGCTGCTGTTTGTTTTAATCAATGATGACTTCCCAAGGACAGATGTGTGTATTTCTCAGGAGTACAGATTAGAGGCAAAATCGTAAGGGATTGGTGTAGCAACATCAAAGAAAATACAGCAACAAATATAAGGTGACTATATTCTGATAAATATCCACCTGTACATGTTGAGAAGAGAGGGAAATTAAGATGTATTAAATATTTTTCTCCTTTAAGGACATTTATTCTTGAAAATCTAAAGTTTAAGGAATGTCCAGATTTCCAAAAACAAGATGAAAGTTATTTGTAAAACACATTATGTTTCCTTTTGGTGTTTACAGATTCCATATGCCTCTTAGATGAGCTGAATTTTGCCACACTAGCTCAATCCTACCAAGGTTCCTATATGAATTCAGGACTCCTATGGAAACTAAAAGACAGTTCTCAAAGTAATACTCTTAACTATCCCACATGCCTTTCTAAAAGTCACATACTGTGTCATGACTTTGATATAGAAAATGAAATAAGAATGAAAATGAGCCCTTGCCACTAAAATCTCAAATACTTGCATCAGAAACATTTTGATCAAATAATTTAGACCAAATAACTAATATACTGGATATCTAATTTTTAAATATAAAATATGAGGATTTACTTAGTAATAACCAGGAATAAATTTCAGTTCAGAACCACTTCAGTTTGTCATTTACTGTCTCAACCATGGTGCTATGCTAAGCTATTTTCGCGAGTGGATATAGAAGGAAGGGATCTCTGGTATGAAACCAAATCAGAGTTCAGAAAGGAAATTGCTATAAGATTGAGCTAGCATCTACTGGTATAAACCAATCTGCAATTTTAGTTATATTTATTTATGAATAAAATTATTAATATTCTGAGTGGTATTACAGGCTAATGTCCAAGTTATAGAACATGGATTTATGTTAGCTTCAGCTTTAATTAAAACTTATTTGCCATTTAGCATTAGGGGACTGTGAAAGATCATGAGTGAACATATGGATATTGAATTAGGTTTCATATTTTACACTGCAGAAATTACTCAAACCCACTGTAAACTCACCCACTACGCCATTCCAGTCTCTAAAAATACTACATGTGCTCTCAAACAGCATGACTTTTTCTTTAAGTGTTAAATGTTGTGTTCCCTTTGAGACCCACAAGAGCACAAGCCATCTTTTTCTCTATTTCTCATTAAATTATTTTTACTTCTTGAACTCATGAAAAATTACACTTTTATTTTCCTTACAAGAAAATGTTTGTGTTTTCCTATATAATTATAACCCCTTTTACCTTCAAAATTTATGGCAGAATAAATTTCCCAAGTACATTTCTGAGTACAGTGCGTTACAATAGGTACAGCTGAAATGTACTATACAATTATATGTAATATTTTCCCTAAAATAGAATATGACAAAATGAATATTTGCGTCAAACTTTTGCTACTAAATCAAACCTTTTGTTTCTGTATCACAGTAACTGTGCTGAAATTTTAAATAAAATTCACTGTAAGTTCACTCTAAGAACTTTTGGAATGGTAGAGGATAAATACAACTCAGTGGATTCTTACTAGGAAAGGACTCCTTTGAACAGTCTTTCATAAACTCAGGTCTTGTTAACTGTAGTTTCCAAAAGAAGAATCATTCCCATTTATAACATAATTATATCACTATTATGACATATAATTCTGACATATAATAAGAATTAAAATTACCTTTAAAATAAAAGCTGTCTTTTTCTTAAATTGTTAATTCCCAGACATTCAGATATTTTTGCTCATAATGGCTTTGCATAATAACATCTTTCTTCAATTATAATATTTTACAATATGACCATGGCAGGCTATGGGAAGACCAAATAAGGCAATTTGTTTTCAACTACAGGATAGAAGAAAAACTCAGTCCATTCTCCCCAACAAAATGAACACGAGAAGTAAAAATTCCACCTTTAGGGGAGTGATAGTAATAAGGGAGTAATGGCCTTTCTGCCTTTGGTTTCTAGAATACTTTGAACCTCCTGGAATGAGCTAGAATACCAATATCATCTGCTTTTACAGTGAAAGTATTCAGAATAAAGTACATTTTTCAAAATTTGTCTGAAAATGCTTTTTTTTTCTCTTATGTCCATCTCCTTTTATCACTTATGTAATTTTGTCAATAAATATTTAAATCCTTGAATATTACAATAAGGTATCAGAAAAATTCCTTATGATTGAAAAGAAGGCGTGTTTCAGCATTTTTGCTCTTGCTAAGCATACATTTAGGCTGAAGACAAACTGATTTTGCCATTTTTCTCATTATTCAAAGCATTTTCTTATTATTTAAAGCTTTACATTCATATTGCAAGCACTCAAAATTTAAATTCATTTGAAAGAAAAAATTGGAAAAGGGATTTCAGGAATATTGAAGGATGCAGATAGTACAGGTGGCTGGTTTAAGACTTGTAAGTAGATACAAGAAGTCTCACTTGTATAACATGTTTTAATATTTCTTTTAAATACTTTTAATATTTCCTTTTTTTAAAATGCCTTCTGATTTTGAACACAGGAATAGCTCTTCTGGTCCTACAAAGAAGAAGATATAAATAATATATACATTCCTTTCTGTTTTAAGAAGCGTGATTTGCATAGAATGTTTCCTGTGAGCAATTTTTTTAAGAACTGAAAAAAAGCTAAGAAAGTGCACTTGGGACAAGCCCTTTTCTCATTCATTTTTTAATACATTAAGATTCACTTGCCACAATAATATCTTCACCTACATAATCTCCAGGCCAATAAAAATCATGATCATTTCCCTTCCCAGCACTTACATGGTTGCCAGCTTCAATTTAATTCCTTTTACCCTTTCAGAATTCTTAACTTTTAGCATTTGCTCAGCATGCATTTTTATTGCTTTTCTCTTACTTCTTCCAGGTATGAAAGATATACAACTCTGAAGCAGACATTAACTTTCCTCCCCATTCCCTAATTCACTTGCTATTTTCCATCCAAGTATGTAATGAAACTAAATTAGGTATTTTCAGAATTATTTTTGGGAGGTTCTTTGTACTTTTCACAACGAAAGCAGTACAGCATGCTAATATTTAGATTGAAAATTAAGTTCTCCTCAAAATAAGGAAAAAAACCCCATGTACAGCAAGAAAATAATTAATTTATTCCTGAAAGAATTGCTTAGTATATTTTGGTATCATTCAATATTATGCCTCCTAGTTATAGTCATTGAATGAAAATTATATGAGAGTTCTGGGAAGCACTAGAGAGTTATGCCATAGACCATGTTCTGCCTTGGATCATTGCCCAAAACACTGCTCATGTCTGAGAGTATTAAATCCTGGTATCTCTTGAAGGCGCTGGAGCAGGAGCAAACACCGTGCACACCTGCTGCGCTGTGATTAGGAGCTTTGCAACAGTGAAACCATTTCTTTTAAAACTTGCAAAGGTGGAGATAGAACGTGAATGCGTGCATTACAATTAGTCACTCTGTTCCCCTCCATTCCTCCCAGCTTCAAACTCTGACATGATAGCAGCTACTATCTCACCAGCTGTTAAAGATAGCATACAGCTAGAAAATCATATAGCTGAAGTTGGAACCTCAGCTTTCAAGTGTCACAAAGCACTAATCTGCAGTTCTGTGGCTAGGAAGGTTTTGACTGCTGAAACCATGTGGGAGCTGAAGTGAAAAGCAACAAATAGCGATGGTAATCTGGTGACAGGAAGGTTTCGTTATCTTAGGACCTACCATGTCTGATAATAAAGGTACAAGGGCTCTCAGGACCAGTAAAATTATCTTATGTATGCAGACAGCAGGGGGAAAGCTCTGCTGCCAAAATGGCAATAAAGCTGACAAAGACAAAAGCAGTGAAAGAGTAAAGCAGTTAAAGATGAGATAAAACTGACTGTCCTGTGGTTTCCCATTTTCTGTCCCTTTCCATGCAGAAGGCTGTGCAAACTGCTGCCTCTCTTTGCTGCTTCTGTTATCCCTGCTCTCCCTCAGGCTTCAGTGACCCCTGTTTCTCATGTTTGGCCTACAACAGTGCCATGCTCAGCTCATCTCCTGCCTCCGTGGTTCTGTGAATCTCATTCACGCCCCTCTCAGCTCTCTGTCCACGAGTGGAACAGCCCAAGACTCTTTCCTTGCAAAGCACCCAATACCTTCACTTGACTCATTAAGCAGCTGGAGCACACACAACAGTTGGTTTATTGGACACTTATGCTTTAAAGTTAAAAAAGAAACCCCAAACATATGTACATTAAGATGGAATATGAGTAGCTCCAATTGTATGTAATTGAGTTTAATTTCATATCCTCTGCAATTTTACTTAAAACTTCTGATGATAGGAAAGGTCTTATATCTTGAACATTCTTTCAGTAACAATTCAGAAATCTTGTAATTCTTTTGATAGATTAATTTTGTTACTATTACAATTCTGTCTGTCACTTTACTATTCCTTGTTTTTTCAGATCTCAAAATTTTTTGCTACTTCCAAAAATTAAATTTTTAAACTATTCTTTAGATGTCTGTAAATTGCTGCTTTTCAAAAATATATATAATAGATAAACAAAAGTTATAGTTCTATTTATGTCATTAAAATCAATAGAATATTGGACTGACATGCTATGAAGCTCTTCTCTGACCAGAAACAGAATCCAGCTTTCTGCTACATTTTTAAACCAGGCATAGCTGATTCAATGTATTCTCTTTCTTTCCTGAAAATTATGATCACAGCAGGGGACTTAGAGTGCGCATCATTCTATTAAGATCAGAAATATCAAAACCAGTTTGAGAATATTGTCTGCTTGGTAGATTTTCTTAGATTTTAGGATTTTTTACAGCATTTTATAGAAGATACAGAAGATCCATAAAATATGCAGAATTCAGAGGCACATGCGTGAGGTATGCTAAATTTAAAGATCACAAAAAGTTAAACCAAGCAAGGTAGTTGTTTCATCATGTGGTTCTGGATTCTGCTCATACCTTGTATGTGCTGTGTTTGATTGGTTTTGTGCCACTATAATTACATTAACTGCATAAACTGATGCACAAAGAGTATTAGAATTATTCACTGTGAGATTGCAATAGTGAGTGGCCTGGCCATTTTGGTAAAGTAAAGCAGCTCATCTCTTTCAAGTTATATTAGATAGAAAATTGAGCATAATACAATCATACACAAAAATAGAGATGTTTGTTACAAATACATGTATGTGTATGTATAAGAATAAGAATAGAAATAAGAATGAATAAGAATGAATAAGAATGAATTAATAATTCTTCTTCTCTGAATATGAAGAGGTATGAACACAGCATTTAATTATTCCTAAACCTGATATGAGAAATGTATTTTTTCCCCTGAAAATTGTGAAAGAAGCACAATTGACAGCTCAATGTTGATGTATCTCTAACATTTATAGAGCTATATTTACAAACTAATACAAATCCTGAGCATACACAAATAGTTTCTGTGGAACAACTCTTTTGGCATTACTAAGAACTTCTAAGTTTTCTTAAGCTTCCCCTCCTTATAACCTAGAAATTAAGAAACAACATACAAAGAATATGAATAATCTTAGCTCAACTTTAACTTTGCAGTCTTTCAGTTTGGCACAACTATCACTTGGAAACTTTTTATGACAAGTGCAACTGTACTGGGAAGGGAAAGAAGCTCTTCAGTGGCAGTGTCATCTGCAGAATGAAGCACTTAAAGTGCCTCTAAGAGGAATACATGTGCATTCTCCAAGTGTGAGATGCTGTTTTACTTTAAAAATCTTATGTATCTTATTATCTTATCTGTATAACAGACTTCAGCCATGAATCTAAAACTGTAAGAACATTAGAACGTTGGATTTGCTTTTCTCTAATAATTTTCTAAATTTTGGAACAGAGCTGAAGCACAGCTACACAAATGAAAAACTAACTACCAAATATTTTACAGGTAACACTAAAGAAGCACAAGCCTATAAGCCCCACAAATGCTGACAGACCCATGATGACAGACCATCCTTTCTTGCTTCTGTTAATTTTGGTAGCAAAAGGATTTATCTCCTTTTTTTTTCTTTTTTTTTTTTTTAATAAGGTGCATCATGATGGATATAGAAAAATACATTACTATTTCTCTGCCTAAAAAGATAAATTAACTTTTTTACTGTGCAGTATTTGGAGTTACAAGCTCAAGAAACAATTTTGCACATCATCATTCAGGATTTCTAAAGATGATAGTTTGAGATCAGTGAAGTTACAGTGAGAACAATTCAGGGAAAGGAATCATCAGACTGTCAGCATTCAAAAAAAGAAGAAAAATGTCATATGGAAATAACTACCTTCTGTTCTTCTGATTAGTTATAGACAAGTAGATTGTAAATAATCTTAATTAGCAGGAATTGAAGTTGAAAACTTCTGAAATATTCCACTTACAAAGCTAATAGCTTTTTTTAGTTATCCCATTGCTTTTTCTGTGAGAACATGTTGGTGTCTTCTTTACAAGAAAAAGGTTGATAATTATGCAGAATATGGAAAGTGATAAGATACAGTAACAATGCTCTGGAATGGTAAAGTACCAAAAAAGAAAAAAAAAAAAAGAAGTGAACTGATAGAAAATAAGTGGGGCACACAATATTTGTGCTGCTGTATTAATCCAATAAAATTACCACACGATGAATACTGACTAAAATATTTACTGTACCTGACAAGAAATCATGCCAAACTAAGAAAAGGTTTGCAGAACCATACAGACATGTTAACACATATATGGTCTGGCTTGAACAGCAGAGGTGACCAAGCAAACTTCAGGATGCATATGATGGATGAATAGGGAAAGGTTACAACCTCTATCAATACTGAATAAATTTTAACAGAACACGAGTCTTAAGTCCTCTTTTATTAAGCTGTTATAAAAGTTTTACCGGGGAGCAGAAAGCAACTGAACAATTTAGTAGAAGGCTTAAAAGGTATCACCTCTCACTGAGGAGTCCTGGATTTTGATTTTCCTGGAATATTGAGTGATATTCCTGGGACACCTTCTTTGTTCTTAAAGTCTTGCGGAGACTTACCTTTTTCCATCCCAGAAAGAGGACACCAGTTTAGATGGAACTTTGTGTGGTGTCATTCTGTTGCACTCATTAGGCACTGCTGAGCATTCAGAACAACATCTGAAACCGAGTGGGTTTTTTCAGACCCGAACTTGGGGTGGCATCAGAAGAACTGTAAATGTGAAATGAAGCTGGCTAGAACTTGGAGGACTTTTTGCTTCTGCTAGTTTTTTCGATCCAACTGAATTTAAGACACATCCTCACTGACCGGGGAGAAGCATTCTGATTTATAAGGATGGGTTTCTCTTTTACTTTAAAGCACTACCAAATGTCTCAAAATGCAGCCTAAGAAAACATAAAGTTCAGTCTTTTTGCTTTCAGATTGCGGTTTTTCTCTGTCCAGTAAATCCCAGCGGAATTTTGCCTCTATTATGATTTCAAGGATAAGGTGAAATTACAGTTTCTCCTTTGGAAGACTCTGGGCTATTATCACCCTTCTACTTCATTGCAATCAATATTAAATTTCTTGTTAATATTGATGAATTTAAGTAATTCCGATTACTGAAGTGTATTTTATTTCTTTTTTTGAGATCAAGAATGGCCTTAAAAAATATTGAAATAACATCTCTATAATTGTCACTTGAGAATTAAAATTTATTCGTGTAGTACTGGACTCCAACAAAATTCTGCCTTATTAAAATATATAAAATTGGAAGCATCACAACTCTTGTAATTTTTGCTGTATGCTCCAGTTTCACACAATTTAGCCTATTTGGCACCCATTTTGCAATATTGCTTCTCTCACTCCACAATTCTCCATCATCCCATCCAAAGATATTTCATTTTTCATATCTTATGAAACCAGCTTTAGCTGGCCTCCTTAGGGACATAGATCTAGAATATGGAAGTAAATCTTTGAAGCACTTATGAAAATAATTAATCATTCAAATGATACATTTCCAGGACCTTCTGCAAAGTGCATTAGTGCTTATAAATCCCACCACTTGGTCATACATCACTTTCTAATTAATGTTCATCTTTTATACTGCTTTCCACTATATCTTTTTTCTATTGCATCTATTTATTTTGAATATACAAGTTAATTTTTTAAATTATTCTGAAGTCATATATTTTGCAACAAATTCCAACCTTTTTGGTAGATCAGTTCTGGGTAGAAGCATTAACTTTTCAGTTAGATATCAAACCACAAAAGTTTTAGTGCTTCTGAAGACTTTAAACTTGTCTATTTAAAAGTGGAGTGCAATATGTATATTTATGAACTGCTTTCTAAAATGAAATACCATATAATCAAAAACTCATCTGAGTGTGTCAAGTAAACAGTTTTGCTTAAATATTGAAAATCTGTACTCCCTCAAATTCTAAATATTTATTGTACAATTTGCTCATGCTTACTCTTGTGATTACAAATAAAGCAGTTTTACTGAGGAGTAACTTCAGTCCATCTACTGCTGTGATGGAATGGTGCCGCACTCTGGGGAATTTTCTCAAAAATTGTAGGTTGTGTTGTGTGAGACCTATCATAAAATTTTAATGGTGGTCACTGCAGATCTGTAATGATGCTTCAAAAATCATCCATGTTTTTTGTTTGCTTCTGTGTCTTTAAATACACCTCCAGTGTGGGCAAGCAGACAAAATACATTCATTAAAGAAAAATGAGTAACATAGAGTAGTATTTTTTGGCAAGTGACAGTAAATGCAAAGCACAACAGGAGGCTTTCAAGTAGGGAAATGATAGATGACAAACATGCTTCACCAAAAAAAAGTGTATGTAATGTAAGCTTTAAGTTTTTGGAAATGTGGTTGAAAGAAGATATATAATAAAAATTCTTCACATTGGTATGTGAAAACTAGAAGAAAGTGATTCTTCTGGTCCTCAGAATAAAACATAACTGAAATATCTTCTAAGAAATGATAAGCACAGCTAAAAGATTTAATTAAAGCTCTCAGGAATAAAGAAAAGAGCTGCTGACACAGAAACTGTCACGACAAATTATCTTTTGAGCAATCTTTCAGAACAAGAAAATGCATAGCTGACTACAGAAAATGTTTTAAAACTCTTGCTAAAGACCATTAGCTAATTTCAGCCATGATACAAATTTATACTGTTCAGCATAAACTCATGCATTCAGAAAAGTTGAAACTTTAAATGATGTGTAAAAAGAAGTGTGTTTCTTTTATAAAGGTTTTGAGACTTGTATCATTCTTTAAAAAACTTCTGTAAAATCACATTTTAATATTATGATATTTACTATCTCACGTAAAGCACTTTGCTGTTTAATTGCAAGTTAATAAACTTGATCATTCTACTAATGGCATTTCTGTTTAGCGACAGAACAATTTCAGGAAAGATCAATGACTCCTTTCAAGAACTTTCTGGGTGACAGTCTATATTTAAGAAAATAATCCAATACTTCAGGTTAGGTTTCAGACTAATACACTGATTATCTCTGCTGTACATATGAATTCAACACTATTGAAAGAAAATATTTTATTGCCATCATTAAGAAGATTAAGAAAAAAAGATCGTATATTTCAAGTATTGAAATCTAATTTTTGTTGCCTTAAAAACTGTTATTGATTCAGCCAAACTCTTAGTCCACTAGTGACCTAATAATCTCTAAATAATAGATTGAAATAGAAAAGATGCATCTTGCCCGTGAGATCATATGGCCAATTTTTCTTTTGGAACATTTACAGAATGATGTCAAAATGCTGTTGCTTGCAGGGCTGGGTGTTTAGTTCAGACACAAAATCCAAAAGGATATAACTTAAGGAAAAGAACCTTTCAGATAAGTAGATAGTAACATATATATTGCTGATATCACAGATAATCAGTATAGCATAAAAATATCCTCATATACTGAACTTTTCCAGGCCTATAAGAAGCTACGTGGTTGATGCTGTGAACATTACAACATTGTCAGTCACAATGAAAAAAAAAATAAAAAGGGACTTGAATTATTAGTTTACTAAATATTTTTCTCTAGTATTGGAATTTACTTCTGTGCTGACATTAAATCACTGACAAAAAGAGTTTAGCAACTTCTTTAAGTGAAAACTTCCTAAGAGGGGGAGCTAAATGCAGACAAGCAGGCTGTAGTTTCAGCAGGTCATTAACCAAAGACTCTTTTTTGGCTTTCCAATTTGAGGGAGAGCACAAACACAATTATACTGTAGCAAGCAACTCAAACAACATGGTAATTCTCCTTCTGTTTTGTTCCTTTAAATGTTCATAAATATTCACCTTTCACCATCTCCTTACATTTGCTTCTGTGTAAGTTCTATTGAACATCAGAAAACTAAAAATTAGTGATTAGGAGAACTTTTTAGAAGTGTATGCATGCAAAGAACACAGTAGTATCTCGTTAAATGTCCACTCATAATCAGCCTGCATTTTTAAATTTTAGAAATCTCAAACAAAAACATTTTTCACAAATATATTTCTCAGTTTGAAAAACCTATCGTTGAAAGCATTCAAAAAGATTAGGAACTTAGCTAAGAAACTTTCTAATTAAATTTAAAATACAGAAAAATTTTAAAAGAATCAAAAGTTACCATTTAATTTCCTTAGTTGATTTCTTAATTGAATTAAAGACCTGGGGAAACAGGTTTTTCCATCTGCATCTGACAAAAAAATTCTCATAGACTTAATGAATGAAAACAAGTCATTCAAGGTCTTAATAAATATGTCATAAGATAAATTCATCGCTGATGTCTGTTTAGAAAATGCATTCAATTTGAGAATTGAGGACATAGAAAATATATGCAATTTTGAATTTGAAATTATCTGGAACACTGATTCTAGAGCTATAGAGAAACAACATTAATATTTCCTTATTTTGCAGAAGCCAATAGCATCAGGATGCTGTACAATTCATCTTTTGCCCAGAATTTTTAAACTGGTAGAAGAAATATGCAAGATCTTGTCTTTACAAAACTGTTATATATCACTCAATATTATTTTCCCACATTTGTTTTGCACAAGACAATGTAAAGAGCTCATTGAAATAGTATCCTTGTGATTCCCGGGTGCCACTTGGT
The DNA here is from genome assembly GCA_013396995.1 of Dicaeum eximium. Taxonomy (NCBI): domain Eukaryota; kingdom Metazoa; phylum Chordata; class Aves; order Passeriformes; family Dicaeidae; genus Dicaeum; species Dicaeum eximium. Next base: position 360,845 of record VWZP01001589.1, on the reverse strand, counting down.
ATGGCAAAATGTGAATAATTTAAGCTCTAGATTACAGAAAGGTTTGCTATGGTACTAGAAGTTTGGAATTAATCAATCCCCATGAAGTGACTCATTTACCAAGACCCACTGGTTTGGAGCTCTTTGAATCGTCAACTCCACTATTAAAAATGGGTATATCCATTAAAAAAACAAACAATAACAAACAAACAAACAAAAAACCCAACAAAACAAAACAAAATTTTTAAAAAACCCCAAAAAACCAAGTAACAAATCCAACTTTATATCCTTTCAAGGTACTTAATATCTCCACTGCAGAGGCAACAGCATCAAATGCAGTTCTTCACACTCTTTTGCTAAGGGGAAAAAATCCTTACGGAGACCCAACTTTCGAATAAAATTTCCACTTTGAATTTGATACAAGCATAAAAGTTTAGCAATATTGCTGATGTTACAATGTATTCATTTGTAGCCATAATTTACTGCTCCTGAAGGATGTAATACTGTAGCATGCACACCAATAATATTTTACATGTAATTGAAACCTTCACCTTTTTTCACTCTCTGAATCTGCTTAAATACATTTTTACTCTTAGAAGAATGCATTATTGAAATTATTACTAAAATACTTATTCTAAAGGTTTGTTGCTTAATGCTGTTGGTGAGTGAATTGATGATATAATATTTAATGAAACACTTTTTAAAATTCTTCTGTGTGTGTAAATATATAAATATGATCTAACCCTCACTGAAAGCTTTTATGCATTAAACACAAAAAAATGGAAAATAAAGCAAACTCAGAGTAATTAGTGTCTGAATATTGGCTGAATATTTGATGGTTATTTCGGAAGGCAAGTTCTCAGTGAAAGAAGGTCAAACTACATCAAATAAGAATACTGCCCCTGTAATCATCTGAATAATTCATTTTTCATATACTCTGAAACCTGGAACCTGATTCCCAGATGTCAGATTTCATTTTAAGAAATGAAAATTTTATATATTGTTTTCAAACTGTTCTTCCATGGAGATAACTCATATACTTTCAAGAAAGAACTGAGTTACACTGGATCGCTGCCTCATAAGATCACAGACTGGAGGTTAGCAAGTCCCTTGATACAGAAAAACCACTTACTCTATTCCTTTCAATCCTATATAAAGAAAAAGTTAATTTTATTCAGTAAAGATGGAGATATTGATCTGTTTAGTCAGATATATCATTCTGAAACATTAAGTCTGCCTTCTCCTCCTCCCTTACTCTTGGAAAACATATTGCTACTGGCAGAAAGACAGCCATTTTGGGTGGATAGAAATGGTACAGAACTACAGAATTTATTCTACACTAAGGACAGGGAAAAAGTGAAAAATTCAAATTGTGGAGGAAATGTGTGATGGAAAGGTAAGATTTATGGGAATGGTCTCCTCTTACCTCTTCCTACAAAATCCATGCAAGTTTATGGTTGCAAAACTCAAACATATTATAAGCTAAAAGTTGTAGAACCAACACTCACAACTTTTTGGTGGACCCAAATTTTATTTAAAATATAGACTTACATGCATGGTTGAGAATTGCATCCATATTCACATCTTCCTTATTAATCACCCTTTCTGCTCCTAATCTCCTTCTGTCCCTTCCCCTACTATCTGATACTCTTTTGTTTGCCCTTCCTATTTTACCTCTGCCCCCAGTTCCTCCACTGTGCATCACGTCAAGCCCAGTCCTGCAGACCTTTGCCCATCTCAGCACGTGGGTGTCAGAGGGGGAGTGCTGCACACACAGAACAGAACCTGCCTCAAAACACTGCAGCTTCCACAGGTTCCCTGCAGCTGGAAGAAGAAGTTCTAGCAAATATTATATTATCTAATGATTCAGGATTGAGGTACACCACATATACTGAAAAGCTATGAAGCATTTTGCTTCAAAACTCTTAACGAGTCTCCAATGCAGGAAAATGATTTGTGCAGTCTTCATAAGAATATTCCATGTTTTAGCAGGGAAGGCAAAAGGCAGACAATATTCTGACAGCAGAACAATCAATTCACCTAATTTAAAGTCTCTACTCTAAAGCACTGTGAGTCAAAAAGTTTAAAGTCAGGTATTATTTTAAAGTAAGCAAATATTTGTGTTTTCATGGAGGTGGCAAAATACCTATTGGGGCTTAATACAGCAATATACACTCACAGAGACACATACACACAGAGACACATACACACAGAGCTTCAGGCCTTCCCAGACAGTGCTCTGCCATGGAAGTTTGTCAAATGTACAATAGATAATAAGATGAAGTGTTTTAGTTGGTATTATCATCATAATCATTATCGTATCCAGGTACAAAAGTTGCTATAAACATAAGCTGTTTTTAAGCAAAGCCATATAAGATGTCTTTTTTTTTTCTTTTTTCTTTTTTGGTACATGAGCTGTTGCATGCAGGTAGAGATATTATAAAAGAAAGGCCTGCTAAAATATGGTTTAGGCCCAGTTACTAGCTAAGCTAGCAGTCAGCTTGTAACTTTCCGTCTGAAAAATCATAAGAATAAAAGCAGTTATCACAACAAACTATTCTGTCAATAGAAACCTTCACACCTGCAAAAACAATAAATCTATCCCATGAGAATCAGTGAAGAAGATATGTAAACTATTTAAGAATAGCGAGTCTTAGCACATACACACAAAACCACATTTTAACCAATGAACTGAGTGGCAAGAAAACTACTAGCCCATTGGAGTTGAACATGAGGTCTGTGAAGACTGTAAAAATGAGTTATGTGAATAAAGAATTAGCTTTTCCTGCATGAAGAAACCGAGTCCCATCTGGTTATTACTGCAACGATGAGTAACCATAGGGGACTGTGCAAATAGAAGAGTCTACTTTATGAGATTCTGATCCATTCAATATTATGAATATCGAGATTGGTGTCTCCTGTTGTTTGCAACTGTACATGTGCTGGAACAGAGCTTTTCAATATTTATGGTGCTGGTTTACACATGTGCACAGTTTCTTTTTAAGCTTCTAAACACAGAAGTGAAATTGTATTCATTGCACAGCTGCATTTTTCATTAATTGCAGAGAGCTGCAGGTTTCTTAATAGCCACCAAGTCCTCCTCTGGCCTAAAGTGTGGCATGAATACAGGAGCTAAAATCTTGTCATCCTTCCATTGTAAACCACGGGACAAGACATGAAGCTGTCACATTCTTTCCAATGTGCAAAAACCCACACTTAATGTGTTACACTGTTAAAATTACAGTGGGAAGAATTGAGACAGTAGAAATGTTGGGTCATGTATTTCAAAATTATTTCATAATTTCAAAAGAGATAAATTGATTTTGAAGGGTAAAGATCAGAATTTTCTTTTAAAGCAAGTTCTAAAAGCAAATATGGTATGGTATATTATACCATATTCTGAAATATAATATTAAAAAGAAAAAAATCTGTATTTTGAATGTATCATAATGTACCTCTCTCTGGTTATCACTCCAATTAATTGGAAATATTTTGCTGCTGTTTATTTGCTTTCAATCTTTTTTGTTATTGTCTTATGTCTTTAAGTAAATGGGAAATACAGTAGATTAATAGCTTAACAAAAGGAATTTCAAAGGACAAGTGAGTAAAGAATTTGAAGTCTAAATCAGATGGGGCTGAAAAATGTGCTCATACAGCTCTGTAGTATTAATTTTTCAACACCCTGCTGTACTCACGCTCCAAATCAAAACTAGTTCATTAAAAATGACATCAAGCATTGGAGGAAGAGCAAAAGGGTGGAATAAATGGTGTAGAAAAAAAACATGTAATATGGTTGGAAGTTTCCTTTTTCACTAAGTTTAATTTGCTGGTAATTATGCTTTAGTAGCCACTTAAATTAAAAAAACTCATAGAGTAGATAACAACTTAATCTCCAAAGTAGAGAATTGACTAGAAGAAAATATACTAATCTGTAGGTACATGAATCTTTTTTCCAGGAAAATTACATGGGTTATTCTTCCCCTGTTTTGAGGTTCATTATACATGTGCAAATTTTTCTTTAATTTTTCTAAAATTTAGTATTTTATAAAATGTAGTATTTTAGATTTTTCTAAAATTATGTGCCTCATCATATTAGATATTTCCCATTATCTTTATATATATTTACATAACTCCTGTATTAAAATTCCATTTCTCAGGTTTAATACCAGCACCGTGTCTGTAGAAGGAATTGTCAAATGGTACAGATTTTACTGTGTTTCACTTGATTTGTCCAAAGTTAAATTTTAACCAATTAAAAGATGAGGGCTTTTAGTACCAGGATCAGTGGGGTCCACCACCACCATTAACTCTACAACCTGCTGACTCTTTCCCAGACTTGATTCCTTTTTAAATTCTGTCCCCACTGCACACAGAAAGAAGCACGATAGCACAGGCAGAATCCTGTGACAGAGCTCAGGACTCCTTAGGTGGCAAGGAGGAAGGGAGAAGTGGGATACTCATCAGCTAAAACATTAAAAACAACACCGAGTTTAAAATTAATCAAAAGGAAACACACTGAATAAACTCTCCTGTTCAAGAATTCAAATGAAAGTTTCAAATTCCCTGAAGAGTAAATGATCACCTCTCCTGTTATTTCAGGTTTTTGCTACAAATGCAGGTATGACTGAAATACCTGAAAAGGTTTTACTTTTGATAAAGATATTTTTTTTTTCATTTCAAAAACCTTAATTAAATTCCACTAATATCCAAAACAGAATGAGTATTTTATAGATTTTGTGAAACATCTCTTAATTTTTTAAATTTTTAATTACTTAGTATATTACTTAGTGTAAACATTGTGTAAACAAAAGGAGCTGCCATATCAGTATCTTATCTAAAAAGGAGATGTATCCAGGTCACTTGTTTTCCTCCAAAATGATTTTGTGTTTGAAAATGCAGACGTCTTCGGACACTACAACAGCTATACTAGAATGTCTATGTTGATCAACCCAGTATAATTTTGGTCTGAAGATCCCTCACAATCTGCAGAGACCATCAGCCATTATTTTAATTTTTATATATATATATATATATATATATATAAAGTCCACTAAAATCTGATTTTAAATAATTGAATAGCCTGCTTGCTTAATAAAAGATATTTACTTTTTGCCATAGTNCAAATTTTTCTTTAATTTTTCTAAAATTTAGTATTTTATAAAATGTAGTATTTTAGATTTTTCTAAAATTATGTGCCTCATCATATTAGGTATTTCCCATTATCTTTATATATATTTACATAACTCCTGTATTAAAATTCCATTTCTCAGGTTTAATACCAGCACCGTGTCTGTAGAAGGAATTGTCAAATGGTACAGATTTTACTGTGTTTCACTTGATTTGTCCAAAGTTAAATTTTAACCAATTAAAAGATGAGGGCTTTTAGTACCAGGATCAGTGGGGTCCACCACCACCATTAACTCTACAACCTGCTGACTCTTTCCCAGACTTGATTCCTTTTTAAATTCTGTCCCCACTGCACACAGAAAGAAGCACGATAGCACAGGCAGAATCCTGTGACAGAGCTCAGGACTCCTTAGGTGGCAAGGAGGAAGGGAGAAGTGGGATACTCATCAGCTAAAACATTAAAAACAACACCGAGTTTAAAATTAATCAAAAGGAAACACACTGAATAAACTCTCCTGTTCAAGAATTCAAATGAAAGTTTCAAATTCCCTGAAGAGTAAATGATCACCTCTCCTGTTATTTCAGGTTTTTGCTACAAATGCAGGTATGACTGAAATACCTGAAAAGGTTTTACTTTTGATAAAGATATTTTTTTTTTCATTTCAAAAACCTTAATTAAATTCCACTAATATCCAAAACAGAATGAGTATTTTATAGATTTTGTGAAACATCTCTTAATTTTTTAAATTTTTAATTACTTAGTATATTACTTAGTGTAAACATTGTGTAAACAAAAGGAGCTGCCATATCAGTATCTTATCTAAAAAGGAGATGTATCCAGGTCACTTGTTTTCCTCCAAAATGATTTTGTGTTTGAAAATGCAGACGTCTTCGGACACTACAACAGCTATACTAGAATGTCTATGTTGATCAACCCAGTATAATTTTGGTCTGAAGATCCCTCACAATCTGCAGAGACCATCAGCCATTATTTTAATTTTTATATATATATATATATATATATATATAAAGTCCACTAAAATCTGATTTTAAATAATTGAATAGCCTGCTTGCTTAATAAAAGATATTTACTTTTTGCCATAGTTCTGGATTTAGGAGTTGTATACATCCTTTTCATGGTTTGTTTATGTATGCTGACTCTGTGTTTTTATCCATGCGAAGTTCCAATCCGTTTTTAGTCTTGCAAATGCATTTGAAATTGTACTCATTAGTCTCAGTGGTGCCACAGGCTTGAAAGGCACTTCCTAATGATTTACAACAGAGGTTAGTTTGGACAAAGAGGCTAGGAGCTCAATTCTCAATACTGGTGCTTTGTTTTTGAGAAGATTCTCCATGTTCTTGGTGATGCTATTTTTTTCTCATTCATTTTTTCCTCTGTTAAACAGACACACGTAGAAATGTGCTTTCCAGTCCATCATATTTCTCCAGCTGTTTCTGGCAGTTCTTATAATGCAGATGCATCAACAGCTCTGGACTACTGTCATTCATGGTTGCTGTGCTGTAAATGATAACAGCTATCACATAGTTGTTGATAGCTAAACAAGTTGATAAAATTCCATATTGCAACAAACCTCAATTTTTTTTTTTTTCTGGATAGAAATGTGGTACCTTCTAAAACTGCTACCTAAGGTCAGTAAAACAACACAGCAGTGTTAGAGAATACAGGTTTAAATTAGTTTATAATGTGTTTCAGAAAATTTTTCTATGGCCTCACTACATTGAACTAATATTTTGTTATTTCTTTGAGCTTGGATTTTCCAATTACAAGATTAGGAAAACTCATTTTCTCTTATATAGTTTCTTTTCTTTTGCCTCTAATGGGAGGAAGGAAGGACTATTCTCTCAGTTTTTCTTCAGGCTAGATCTATAAAGAGGATGTGGACATTATTTTGCTGTCACAGATGACACCAATCTGCCTGTAGATTAAATAAAAGACAAGAGGACCTCATACCACAGAAGGGAAAATACTGGAGGAGATGTAAGAAAGTTTTTCTGAAATACTAGTTGTATTCACAAGTCTATTCAAAGTGGTTTTTTCCTAAAAAATGGAACTAATTTAGTTTTATAAACAAAAAATATTTATGCTGTTACACAGTGGGACATGAAACTTGGAGTCAGTGGTCACTCTAGCAAAAGTCAAAACAAAGATGAAAGGAAAATCAACAAAACATATAAGAAACACTGTGAGGGCACCACAGAATGCTTTAAAAGATATATTTCCAAACCAAGAAGAAAGTTTGGACAATACAATGTTTGGATTAGTGCAGCCTACAGCCATACTTTGGAACACTGACTCTGGGACCATTACAGAGAGATGTCTAAGTTATCTGCCAGTTATGGTGTAAATATCCTCACTACAGACACTAATACAGTCTAATGGTGCATATGGTCAGAACAGCATTTTCTTTTCTTCATTCATATTAATTTGAAGCTAACAGAACCTTGAGAAAGGTAATACAAACTGAATTAGAACAAAAGATAAAAAATCAGGGGCTTTAATGTAAGAAGAAATCAGTAAGAGCACCCCTGGAACAGGTCAATGCTCCTTGGCACTCTGCATAAGCAGGAGTCAGCCAATGTATACCAAAAGGGGAGATGGAGAAGGAGTTAGGAGGCTTTGCATGGACTTTGCAAATTGTTTCATCAATTTGCCTTTGGCCATGCAGCAGATGTGCACTCTGAGCAGTTGCTGTTAAAACACATCACAGAGATGACCCTGCTGAATGTAATGCTCATCTCCCTGCAGAGCCAGCTACTGAGATTCCAGCTCTACAAGGTGAGAATAAGGCATAGCCCAGGAAAAGCAGAAGTGCTGCCAGATGCAGTAAACCAGCTTTAGAGCACCACACAGATGGCACTTTGGAACAGACCCTTACATGATCCTGTATCTTTGCTTCTAGGTCTGGGAAGCCCAGCAGCTGAGACTCAACTGAGCAGGATGAGATGCTGTGGAGAGCAAAATGGTTCATGTCCTAGTCATTGTACAGACCACAAGTAATCAGGTCAAAAATCAGCTGTGAAGGAAAGTTGGAATTGTGTTTACAAGTAAGCAAAGATTAATTCTATTATATACCATTAAAAAAAAAGAAAAAAAGAAGAAAAAAAAAAAGAAAAAAGAACAATCCTTGAGAAGCTAAACTTCAACTGTAGAAGGAATTCAGGTTTGTAGAGAGTGAGAGATAACAAAAGACAACACTATTTTTTGTATTAGTACTCAGGAAGTATCCAATGATTCTTTCCTACTGGTGTCTAGAAATGTATGAATCAGACTATAATAATATAGTAAGGAAAGACTTTAATACACTCTCTTAGTCCCTTTTGTACTTTCTTTTTCAACAATCACTTTATGAAATGAAGCCCTGACCTGGTGAAAAGGTTCTACATGAAAGAAGAAAGAAAGGGGTATTCATAAAACTCTAACACGTAAAAAGTGATAGCGTCTCATCACATCTATTACTTAGAAAAAGATATCAAACAATAAAATTTATAGGTGGGATGGTTTATTCTTCATTATTCTCTGCCTCTGTTATTCTCCTCATACTTACTCAGTAGCATGTACTTTTAAATATAATAAGCAATTTTTTCAGAGAATTTTATATGATGAATTTCAATTTACTTAAACTGCTTAACCTTCAGTGATTTAGTTATATGTGGAGTTGTTATATCTTTGTAGAAATAACCAAAATGAAATGTCTTATTAAGAGAAATTATGACCTGATTAATTAAAGAAACCCTTAATAATAATGACCCTCATTTCATCAGGTTGCCCACTTCAGCTAGAGTGTTATTGATTTAGAATACTGGAGTTATGGTTTTGCCCATGTGTTGCCATGGAAGACTTGGAATAGTTAATGTCACAGTTAGAGGAATACAAAAACGTTCTGATAATTTGAAGAGAAATATTGTTGGAAAGCGACCGGCAGTGTGATGGCCAAGAATCATTAACAATCTGGTGCTTATTTTTGAACAGGTGTACAATTTAATTATCAAAGCCAATGGGCAATATTAATGCCAATTTTAGAGATGCAAAATACTGGTGAAGGTTCTGAGCCAACAAGCAAATAAATATCTCATTTCAGTCAGACCATCTAGGATAATCAGGAGTAGTCAACAGTGCTGTGGAAAATACTGCAGGCAAGAAATAAAAATGGCACTTAAATTCTTTGTAGCAAAAATAAGCAGTACTTGTCCTACAGACATTCCTGCCAGAATATTTTGCCCTTCATTAGCTCCTGAGACAAATCCAGACCTCATGCAGAATTACAGGGGCAAGATCTAAATAGATAAGATAGGCATAAATACTACATGCTATTATTTGGATTCTTTTCCATGTTGATGTAATTGTTATAAGTCACAAGCTTCTAGAAATTTTGGCTAAGAATAATTTATCCAAGAAAAATATATAGGGTCTAGATGATGGAATTTGCTTAGTATCTTAAGGAAAAATCTTTCTAGATGCTGGAATGAAAGAGCTCTTACTTGCAAACCCCATAATTTTTTTTTTTTTTACAAACAATATTACATTTAAAGAAAATAATTTTTAGTTAACACTTTCTGTAAATTTCTCGTAGAAATAATATTAGTAGCTTTGGATATTATTCAGACCAAAAAGAAGTGTTACTAATAAAGGAATAAGCTGTTTAAATTATTTCCTCCAGAAATGAAAATTTTTTTTTATTCTTACAAATTCTTCCATCTTAACTTTTAAAGATTCTTTCAAATTTCTAATTTATGTTGTTCATAATATGTAAAATATTTTTGTACACTTTTTAATAAGTTATTTTTAAAAACCACCCTCTCCAGTCTAGTTTCATATACCAAAGTGTACTAGTTTGAAATCAAAACCAGTGGGAGATCACAAGTCAGAATTATAATTTAATGGAAGAAAATTAAAAGAAAGAAATAAATAAATGCAGTAATACAAGGATACTAACAAAGTCAGAAATACAACCTGACACTCTAATGGTGGAGGCAATCCAAGCGAAGCAGTTCTGTTGACGCGGTGATCCTGTAGGAAGAAAGGTCTGGAAGTCCGGCCGTAGCTCTTTCCCTCTGGGAGTCCAGTAGGCAAGTGCCCCCGTGGTGTTCAGGATTTCAGCTTATATCCATGATGGAATGGTTGGTTCCTCCCTCTGGGCGGAGCATCTCACAATGGGATGGTGAGTCATGAGATAAGGCACTGATGGGCCATTAACAGGAGGTAGTCCAGGGGGGTGTTATCTCTGAGTCATGGGACCAGGCATTGATGGCCCATTAACAGCAGATAGCCCAGGGGGAGTAGGCAAGGAAAACACCACCTATTCCAACAGCTCATGGAGATGGTAACAGAATATACTTCAACCCAGGACACAAAGTCAAATAAATGTCTTAGTCATGTTTACAGCATAGAACTAAATTTTCATCTAATGGATCTCAAATTTGTATTTGGAAGCCTCACTGGAGTTTTGGGGATTAAATAACATGAAATGTGTCCCTTTTGCATTTCTGCTTCACAAAAAAGACACATCCTCTGGCTTTTATGGGCAAGACACATGGCAATTATAAGGCCCGGGCAAAGTGTAATAAATTTAAATGACCAACCATTCAAACTAGACAGCATGGCTCACTCTTCTAAGGTCTGCATGAGCTTTACATAAACAGGGATAACTCAGCTGAATTAGGTACTGACTGGTCTATAATCTGATTTCCGTGTTGCCACCACAGTGGAAAAATAACCAGTATTGAAGCTGCTAATCCATGGTATTAAAAACAATTTAAAATGAAAAGTGGGAAAGACAGAATGGGGAAGAAAAAGTGAGTGAGGGGAGGAGAGTGATGGGAGGAAAGAGAGCTTGAGGGGAGGAGAGTTTGAGAGATAGGAATGAACTAATAATACTTTGCTCTTAGCAGCCCTCTATTTTTGCATTCTTGCCTTGATCTGGCTGAACTGGGATTTTTCAACTTTCAGGACACACTGAAAAAGAAAATTTCCCCTAAATGTTCAGCCATGGTACTTCTGTTCTGAATTTATATGGCTGATGGAAAACCTGCTGTATCATTAGTATACCAAACTTTTAAAACTAAAAATATTTGTAAATTTTAAGTGTATGTAGGTAATCATGTTTCTACATGATTGCACACTGACCAATTAAACAAATTCTTTCTCTACATAATACTGTCACCAAAATGTTCCCAGAAAATATGTTAGAAGACTGCTGTCAGGTTAAAGACCAAATTATTTTTATAAGCTTGTTAAGGGTTTTATAATCTTAAACTGCTTTGCTAAAGACCTGCACATTTCCTACCTACTTGAAAGATGGTTTGCAATCTCTAGCTAATAAAGTGCACTAACATAGTCCTTACCTAAGGAAAGGATGTCCTCCAGCCCACAGAGAGAAAAAGGTACATCATAAAATCACAGAAGGTGGGAGGAATCTTAAAAGATCAACCAGTTTCAGTTTCCTTGTGCTGGGCAGAGACACCTTCCAGTAAGACCAGGTTGTTCAGGGAACTGACTGGGACAGATTATACCTTTATTCCAGCCAGACAAGCTTGGTCAAAGGAATCACTTAAAAGTAAAATGAGAGAAAAAAAGTATTATACCAAGGTGACAACCAAAGTCAGCCTTCTGTGCTCCCCTGACCGCTGGTTTATATCTAGGAAGGTTAGGGATGGTGCTGTCATTGACATATATTAGTTTTTGTGAAAATATACTCTTCATGGTCATGTACCTATATCAGTTCCTTGTACATTCAAATCATTTCTTGTCTACCACTGAATATTATTTATATAAGGACACAGGAGATATATTAGTTTTAGGAAACTTGGAGAATATTAGTTTTAGAAAACTTTGAGAGCTATTTCACAATCTAATGTGGCATCATGCCCTTGGATTTTTGTATAATTGTGAAATTTCAACCCCAGTTTGCTCTCATATTTCAGAAAATAGACTGTTCTCTTAAATCAAATTTTAAACTGCTAAGAAGTGCACTTCAAGCAACTATGCTGTGACTGACTAATAAACTTGAGATAGAAAGCCTTTCTAATACTATATTTTAAAAATAAATTTAATACACTACAGTTGTGCCACTAATTGCTCTTTATACGAAACTGTTTTATTAAAAAAAACAAACTAAAGAACCCCAACAACCAGACATTATGGATAAATCCATTTGGTTTTATTATTGTTCACTTGCTGTTTTTATGGAAACAGACTACAGCCACTAAGTCTTAAGAGTTCAATCAAAATTTGATCACAAACCAAGAAAACCTGCTTTGTATTATCTCTGTTATTGATAGCCTTGGCTGCAGCGATCACAGGACTGTGGACTTGGGGATCCTGCTGAGCAACTGAAGGTTGTTTCTAAGACAAAAGTTTCTGGGTTTAGAAGAGGAAACTTCAGCTTGTGCAGAGCTCAGCTGGGAGGGATTCTGCAGGAAGCTTCTGTGGAGGACAAAGGAGTTACTGAGTGCTGGAACCTTTTCAGGAGAACTCTTCTGGAAGCACAAAACCAGTTGATCCTCTTTAAGATAACAGAAAGCAGGCAATGCAAGAGGTTCCCTTGGCTTAACTGCAAGCATCTGAGTCTGCGCAAATGCAAAAAACAGAATCATGCCAGAGATGGAAAAGTGCCCAAACACACATTGAGAACTACAAGGGCATTGCCAGGGTATGCAGAGATGAGGTTAGAAATGCAAAAGCTCAGCTCAAATTGAAATTGGCCAGAGCTGTCAAAAAATACAAGAGTCCTTCAGGTATGTAAATAACAGTCAAAATCAGAAGGAAAATATTAACCTGATGTAAAAAAGGAGATTTAGAAAGGTAGATGTCCTCAACAGTCTCTTTACCTCTGCCTGTTGGCTTCCTGGCCTTGGGAACAAAAACCCAGGTTGATGAAAACACAGAGCCACTGTCAGTGAAGGGTTGTGTGTGAATGATTACATGAGCATGACCCCTAAAAACTGAGGAACCCTGACATTATCTACCCAAAATGTTAAGGGAGCTGGCTGACACAATTGCCAGGCCACTCTCCATGATCTTTGAGAGGTCATGGAGGTCAGGAGATGTCCTAGAAGAATAGAAGGAGGCTAATATCACCCTTATCAACAGGAATGTGTTGAAGGACGATCCGAGAAATTACAGGCCCATTAGGCTTACTTCATCCCAGGGACAGTTAATGGAATGAATGCTCCTGGAGGTTCTCAAGAGTCAGATGAAGCAGGGGATTGGGAAAAGCCAGCAGAGGTTCACCAGGGGCAAATCATGCTTGTCAAACCTGATTTCCTGCTACAGCAAAGTAACTTGTTTGCTTGATGTAGGATGGGTGTTGGATGTTGTCTACACAGTAATACCCATCTAAACCCTTTAAATAACTTATTCTGCAATTAACTACACAAGTTACTTAATTGTAATATTTCTTTCTTTTGTAGAGTGGTTTTAAAAATTTTTAAACTATTTTTATGTTTTTTCTTTCCCTATATTTTCTGTGTGTGTTACAAGGAAGTTTATCCAAATATTTGAAATCCTGAATATGATGAGCTTTTTAAGAGATTTCCTTTGTATTTCTACATAACCTTAAATAAAATCTTTCTTCAATGGCCTGTCTTCAAAGGGTCTATATCTAGGTTTAATCTTTGTTCCAGGAATATTTATCATGAGTCACATTATTGTTCATTCCAGATTTAAAAATTAAAGTAAGAAATTTGAAACTTTTGGGGACCATAAGATGTCACTAGAGGACGGCAATAGTTGAAGTTAGTCAAGCAGCCTACAGTATGCTCTCATATGTTTTTTTAAGACTAAAAAATACAACAAATTCAAAAATCCTTTTCTCATGATGGGATGTAAGTATATTTTCACAACCTCAGAAGTGAAAGAGCTGGTGGTTTGGTGTTACAGAAAAACCGAACAACACTGACACAAAAAAAACCATTTGGCTCTGAAGAAGGCAATCTCAACAATAAAAACTTAGGCAGTCTGGAAGTTTATTAGATCAGCACAACTATTATGATGAGCACAAGAAGAAAGGAAAAAACAACCCAAAGCCCAGCCTTCTCACTCCTGACAGTAATTATAGAGTGCTCTGCTACATACAGCACATCATTCTGTGTTTAGCTGACATTTGGGAGCTTTAAAATAGCCAACCCACCAGCTATAGTTTCAGTCATTTTAATCATTGTTTATTGCAAGAATTTCAGCTTATATTAATTTTAAACAACTCCTGTACATTATATTCCTAGTCATCAAACACTTAATTAAAAAAAATAACTTTGCATTTTTTTTAATTTTTAATTTTTTTCCAGTGCTTGGGGTTTGATGATGAGCTCTAGCATATAAAAAAGTATCACTCTGGAGCTTATATAGTGGGAAATCAAGGATTTAGGCCAATGCTAACTGAAAACTTGAGAAGCATAACTGATTTTGCAAGCCACACAAGGCTGCTATTACTCACTGTCTGAGAGTCTTTAGTAAGCCCACAAAATATCACAATCCAAGAGAGCTAAATTTTTGACTATTCACACAGGAAGGTATATCCTTATGAAATGTTGCCATGGATTTTTCTTAATGTGTACGAACAGTTGCCTATATATTACACATGAAAATTTCTCAACACTACTAGAAAAAACATCACTGTATTCTGATGAGATTCCCACACAACTCTTACGTAACAAAAAGAACAAAATCCTCTAAATCAGAGCTATAGATTAACGTCCTTTTAGTCTTGTGAATGTTTAAGAAAGATCTTTAGCTTTTGAAAGGGAATTGGAATTATGAGAAAGTTAATGGATATGTAGATAATTCTTTTACAAAGGAATAATTTCAACCTCAAGTTGTGTCAAATTTCAAAACATATGACAAGTGTTACACAAAGATTTGTTCAAAAAGGTATCAGCTTGTGAAAAGCAGGTCTGTAGTCACTAAGGACACAGAGTCCTCCAATATTGTGAAAATTTCACATTTTCTAAACTGCCTTTTGTGACATGGCTCAGGCAGGCTGGGGAGGCCCTGCTATAATTTGGCTGGAGTAAGTATGAAAGTCTTATACAAGTCTGTTTTCCTTCATAACTTTATTTAATGATAAGATAGAAAACATTCAACTTGTTTTTCCAAACGCTAACTCTGAATCCAAAATCCTCAGAGGAATTGGTTCTCGCCTATGTGTTCATCAAAAGAAAAAAGAGTGAAAATAATGTGGATAGATTTGACCATTTATATAGTTTGAAATCATTTGAAATGTATAGTGAGTATTTTCACATATAATCTATTATTTTATCTCAAATTAGTCTCTTCATCAGTATTTTTCTAAAGGCTAAAATGAAGGAGGTTTGAAGATGACCTGCTGTAAGTGTAAAACCAAAAGGGACACAATACCTTAATCTTTCACTGAAGAAAGGCTACAGACTGGCAGTGTGTATTTCTTGTTTTTCTCTTAGTCACCACAATAGCTCTTAAACATGCCTTTAGTTAAAGCTGCTAGTTAAATTATGAGCTACAGTCAAACCTCTGATCAATGCTTGTCATGGAGCACCAGTATATGAAAAAGTCTCTGTTTATTCACTCAATTAATTTGCTGGCAAGAAACTCCATTGCAGTGGAAATAAATTCAAAATAATTGTGTACTGTTTTGTGATTGACAAATATGACCAATGGCTGTAGAAGTGAGCATTTTTCTATATCTGATAATTATTACAATTACTAATTGCAAATTAAGTGGCTTTCTGTACTTGAATACTCATGCAGAATGTGATTTGACAGAAAATATTTCCATACTGAGGCTGGAGAAATGCACTGAAGTAGGAGCTCAAACATGTGGGGATATTTTCTGAGTTTTGCAGCTGGAACAACAAATTGCTAAGCTGAGTAGAACAAAGTAGGAACCCATGATTTCCTGATAGCAATTCTCATTACTGAGCTATTACAACTTGATAGGAACACAGGAAATTCCAGAGTACAATACGTTTTAATGGCAAAGGTATCGTTTAAGAACATGGGTAGCTCCTAACTGGATGCAATTGAAATCAAAATTCCAGTTAAAAGATTCTTTCCAGATATGTTTATAAAGACATAAATCTAATTTAACTAATGATGTGGAGCTGAATGGCAGGAACAGAGTATATATTAGCATGTTATGTTTAGTATGATCCTGTCTGAGGCTGTTATTAACAGATTACATTTGATTGTCAGTGTTATTTTACTGAAATGTTGCATGACACCACATTTACCTCTAGCCCTGGGGACTACTCTTAATACTTTTTGAGTTCCAGTATTAATTTCCACCCTTATCAGTTCCCAGATTTCTAAAGAACCTAGCCTTGGGTTATAGTTTCTTTTGAAAACTAATTCTCGCTTTCTTTTCTTTCTGCAGTTTTAAGCTTCATTTTTTATTCTAATTTTGACATGAATAATTTCTCAGTACTTTTAGCTATACCAGCTGTAGTAAAATGCAACATTGTGAAGAAACTGGTTGTTATAACTCCCATTACAAATTCAGGCTGAAAATCCCTTCATCAATTCTTGCTTCAATTCACACAAAAAACCACAGTTTTCAGGTTCAGGAAATCAGAGAAGGTTCCTCTCAACTAGAGAGATGATATGATGTGAGAATGAAAGTGAATTCAGGACACTTTTTAATAAAAAATATCATAAAGTTATAGTATCATCTGAAAAATTCCATAGGCAATATTTGTTTGTATTTTGCTCACTTTCTGATGCAAGTGCTTTCATACTAGATTTCCATACTAGGAAGTTATTTGTTAGCAACCTTTGCAATGACAAAACTAACACTGTGGGATTAAACCTATTGACACAGAATGTAGCACTGCACCTACTAATATGTCCAAATGTCAGTTTGGTATCTGTTTTTCCCTTCATTGTTCTGGAAGCATAGTTGGAAGGTACTACTTTCTTTCATAGTCTTTCAAATTTCTCCACTTTGCAAGTGCAGATATTCAGCATGAATTATTTAGAGGACTGCATAGTCATAAATAAGAAATGCCAAAGCAAAGTAAAGTTATCAAGCTATAAATATGATAGTAGTGCTCAAATATCTAGCTGGATGTAAAAGTTGGCTGCCAGGTCTCTCTACAGAAGGTAAGGGCTGCTCCAAAATAGCATATTGCTTGCTTGAAACAATGTATTAAGCAGTCCTAATTTGTCATTAACACATGCCTTGAATCACCACACAACTCTAACCTTCCTGTTTAGTGTGAGTTCTTATTTAACTACAAAATTCATATCGGTCTATGTACATGATAAACCAAAATCTGACTAGACATGGAAAAATACTGACTGTTGAAAATCTCCAACTGGCTTTTACATTACTGTTTACTCCATGCTCCCTTTCTCAGCAAAAAATTTCCATCAGCCAAAGTTCCCTGCCATTACTTTTTGCTCCGTGTAGCCCCCCTGAGCATGATGCATTGCCCATTAAGTAAAGCAAAAGTTCTGAATATTATGTGAGAGAAGTGCAGTTGGTACCAATGAGACCTCAATTAGTCCTATATCATATCCATCCATTGCATTCCTGGAGAAAAGGTTTTGGTTCTCCAAAAATCTGTATTCCCAGTTTTGTTCCAAATGACAAGTGGGCTTTGCAATTGTTGAGAAACATAAAACTCAGGAAATTAGATAGCTGGAGATTACAGCTTGTGAAATCTCAGTTCAAGGAGGATAACCCTGCTTGAAATCTCCCCCTGCTGAACAGATCAACTGCATTTTAACAACTGATATCTCTCTATTAGTTTGTCTCTTTTCTCATGCTTGTTCCTGAATAAAAATGTCCTTTTCCAGAATACATATTCCTTCTGTGTAGGGGGAGAGTGGGGGTAATTTTTGTATTGTATATTTGCATTTAAATTGCTGCTATAGAACATGGGGAACACATTTTTTTTTTCTTATTAAAAACTCACACTATCAATATTCATTTATTGTGCTTCCTTCACTATTAGCACAGCAGTACACTGAGTTAATTAGTCATTTTAATAAAATGTGGCTGTTCCCTAAAAGATAATTATTAAGCAGAAAATTGCAGCTTATCAGCAAAATACTGGCTTTTCTTCCTACAAATTTATTTTTAAAAATTGATTTGTCACTATAAAGATTATTAGATTAATTTTCTCATGCTTTTCCTTTATTTATGCTAAAATTGAACAACCATCATTTTTCCAATCTACTCTTTATGGTTTATTAAGAATCTTTAATAGAAATAACATTTTTACTCATTAGTTATGCATGTTCATTGAATGCTGATGTGAAAATGTGACTTCAGCTTTATAAAATCAGAAGAATTTGACTATAATTAACACTTCAGTGCATGTATTAAGTGGGCATTTTTCATCTTTCCAGTTTCCTGAAACAAACTTACATTGGACACTAGATCAGTCTTCACTTATTCTGATGAATATCGTCAAGAATTAGGAAATACCAGCACTTTATTAATGGATATTTAAATTTTTTTTATGAAAATACTGCAGAGTGTTTCCCTTTCTCATCCAGTAAGTTTTTTTTTTTATTTTTACACAGATTTTTATGTATGTGTATTTTTAAAAAATAAAGTAGTGGAAGGAAAACACTGACAATACATTAAGACTAACCAGAATGGCCACCATAGCCATATCCCTTTGCCCAGAATTTGTCTTACCTCTAACCTTGCATTTAGCTTAAGAACTCCAGATTACCTATGAATAGTTGATGTTGATTTTATGTCTGGTTGAAGCTAGAGACCATTATCAAGTAATAAAATGTACATCCCATTCTACACAATCAAACTTTTCCCTGTCTGTAATCTTATATTCTTTATATTTCCATTTCAATATTCAGAATCTGGGGGTGGAGGGAAGGGAAGGATTAAGACAAACTATAAACCACAGATAATAATTATATACCTGCCTTTGTATTCTTACTTTAATTTCAAGAAAGAAGTATTTGAATTTTAATTCAATCATTTTAGTAATATTCCTCTTTTCCTCCCTTTTTTGTTTATTATTTTCTGTGTTCTACATTTTCAACTAGGACATCTATACCCACTTATTGACAAGCAATGATACAAAAACCCCACAAGAATATTTTGCTATAGAAAGCAGATGTAAAATGCAAAATATCACTGGTTTAAATGGATTTAGGAAGTTATTTTGCCAAAGTGGCTGGCCACAAATGCAGGTTTATAAAGCCTTCCACCCCTAACCTCATCACTAATTAGGTCACAGTCACAGACTACACCCTAAACTGCAGTACAGAAGTTATACAGAATTCTGCCCTGCATATTTTGTGACAATAGCAAGGAATTCAACACTAATAAAAATGATTTACTGTTGTTTTAAAGATATTTTGAAAAAGTTATGAAATCAAATAATTTTAAGGTTAAAATGTGGCTCATTCCACTATACAGTGTCTTTTAACCGTGTCCCAGGATTAATACAGTTTCTCTGAGCCTACATATATGTGGGACTTGTCTAAAAATATGAGATGCACATGTAAAACTTGCCTTATTTTATTTCTTTACTTCCTCAAGAGAAAAAATACATTGACTTAATCATCAGTAATCTAAATGTAACCTTATAAACCTAAAAACAAGTTATCAGGATGGAAAAACTTACTAAATTTTACTGAGAATGAAATAAGTTCTAAGCTTATGGAAGGCTTCAGTTTATTGCCATCGCATTTTTACAACACATTTTCTTGTGGAAATTATTACAAAATGCTAAAAAAATAGTGAAAACTAGATTTCACATCATAGAATCATAGTCCCTGCAGATTAGTAGGTAATAATATGTATAGAGACATAGGGTGGTTTGAGTTGGAAACAACCCTAAAGATCCTCTTCCAACCTCACTGCATCAAGCAGAGAGAGCTTCCAGTAAGACCAGGTCACTCAGAGCTGCATTCAGCGTGACTTTGAACATTCCCAGGGATGGGGCATCCGCAAGTCATCTGGGCAACCAGTGCCTAGCAATTCTTACAGTAAAGGATTTCCTCCTAATGTCTAATCTAAATCTACCCTCTTCCAGTTTAAAGACATTCCTCCTTGTCCTATCACTACATGGCTTTTGTAAAAAGTCCATGTCCAGCTTTCCAGTAGGCTCTCTTTAGGTACCATATGGCTGCTGTAAGGTCTCTGTGGACCTTGGTCTTCTGAAGGTTGAAGATATTTCCTGAGATACAATGTCTTCTATAATTTACAGTGATATTATACTACCTCTTATTAACTTAGTACACAAAGTTGCTTTTTGCTTAGCAGCAAATATTAAGAAATTTCAGACACCATTTACAGAGTGAAAGGAAGAAAATCTACAGACAGTATTTCATGACCGTCTGAGAAGAACAGATGGTAGCTGCACACAGATGCTGCTGAAGGCAGATGACTCCTCCACTTTCTTGAAGTAAACAATAGTCCAATTACTGACAATGGTTTGTCATTGCAATAAGAGCAAACAGTAAAATAAAATTGAAGCATCATAATTTTCAGGAGCAGATGCATGCTCTAATCAAACTAAACAATACTAATTATTACATGTAAATTTTAATAGATTACTGTCACAGCTGGTCTGTAGCTGAGCAATTAATTCGGTTACAAATAAGAAGCCCAGACCGGTTCCATGAACCAGCTCCTGGGCTGAGCTTTGATAGGATGGATTTGAATACATACAGGGACTTCACCCAATCACATTCCACCCTAAACTGCAGACATCTCACTGCCACAGGAGCTGGGCAGTGTTTAAGCCACACCAAGGAGCTGTCTGGACCAGGAGATTCAAATCCTCCTACTTAAGGAGGGTGCAGGCAATAAAACAAGCTGCTGTCACATGAGAATCCTGGGGTGTCATCTCCATCTCTGACTCACTCCCCGCTTGTTACACATTACTATTGACAAAATGTAAGCTGAGGTGGCAGAATAGCAGCTACAAAGAAATATTTCCTCCCCTTGACTAGCTGACAGCCAAAGATGCTGTATGTTTTAAAAGGACACAAAATGCATACTTCAAAAAAAGACCCACATGAAGTATGACTACATACTGTCATACTCTAAAAGTTATGATTACATATGAAGGACAATACAGACTTTTATTAAAGAGAACAGAAATATAGATATCTACCAGGAGACAAGAGTAGAAAATTAAATTAATTACATTAGGAAGTAATAGATAAGATCACATCGTTCTGGCGATATATATTGCTCAGCACATAAATCAGAAAGGCTAACAGAGATATTTTGCACACTGTATTTACTGAAAATACAAATGTACTTGATGTTTGTCCTTTATTCTTTTCTTTTCTTTCCATGTTCAGGTAAAAATATAAGTCCAGTGGTTACAAATTGTCTTCTAGTTCACTAAGTTTGTACAGGCTCAGTGCCCATTTGTTTATTTAAAAATATGAATTCAGTGAATAGTCAATAATTTGAGTTATTGTTTAAAAACAAACAAACCAACAAAAAACACAACCCAACAAATGATGAACCCAGACCCTTCCTTCATGATTGTGGAAGTGTTATAAGCAAAAAGGACAAGGGAAGGACATTATTTTGTTTGTGCTTGTTGCTTTGAATATTTGTTCTGTTTCTGTATTTTCTCCTTTAGTTTTCCATGCTTTGACTGACAGGAGCAATTGACATTAAAATGTAACTAAGTACTACACCAAATATTTATTTGATCAATCTGCTCTCAGTGCTAAATTCTCACTTCAAGAGCATCCATACTTATGAAAAATGAGTACTGTGACATTCAGCTCTTCACTTTTGGTATCTCAGTAATAGCTCCTCATATTAATTTTGAATGACAGCCTCTAATGAAGGGTAACTCCATTAAAATGGAATCGTAAATGAGTTTACCTATGAAATCCATTTAATCATTTTGCAGATGGAACATTTATTCTTGGACCACAGGGAGAAGTGATACAGTAAGCATCTATGATTCAGACAGCTGCAGAAATGTTGTCTGTTTATTTTGAGTGCAAGGTAATTGTTTTGTTCAGAACACAAACTTCAGAATTTTATTTTTTTGTCCTCTTGAGAGACAAATTCACTTTGGCACTGAGAATGTATATTGACCATAGAAAAGTCTAAACAGAGACATTGTGTATCTAGCCTCTTGTTCCAGCCCTGGTCCTGATAGGAACAAACACATCTTGCCCTTTCCTTCAATGCCAGAGACAAATATCCTCCTTCCTGACTATAACAGAAACAGTATTAGCCCTAATCCCATTATGTGGTATCAGGTATCAGTTTCTAAGTTTGAGAGTTTCTTATAAAAAAGGGAACTTATATTTCACTCTCGTGTCTTGTGGAAATAATGGAAGCACCTCTATCACTTTATCAAATATGTTTCTTCTTATTTTATAGCATTGGGCTTGGAAGCCTTACAATGATTCATGCTTTTGGTACATTTAATGAACAACAGTTGTCATAACCAATATGAAACCAGGGCGAAAAAATTATCATAATTATTTATATAAGAGTTAAGAGGTCTTGAATAAATAAAAAGTAATATTAAATGAAGAAATAACTACATGAAAAAACACAGAACATAAAAAATAAACTTAGTGTGAGATTACAACTGACAAGATTTAAAGAAGCTCCTGGGCTGACATAAAAATGTGTTGCTTTGACTAAATCAATGGCATTATACTTGATTAAAATAGATATGAATTTACCCATTTCATTTACTTTCTTCCAATCTTTGAGAATCCTCTCAAAAACTTTGCTTTATTACTGAAGAACTATTGCAAATATACAGATAGATGGTATCTCAGAAGTACACTGGGCTTGTTTCTTCAGACAATATTTACTAATCATTTATTAATCAGGAGTGATATCATATATTGTGTTTAGGATGGTGACTCTTGTTGAATGCACTCAGGTGAAGTTCCAAAAAAATGGGTTTTCTGGAGAAGTTGTGGCATCTCTGCTGCTGGGAACACCCAAAGCATTGAGTGGCTCTGAGCAACCACTTTTATCCTCAAAGTTGACTCTTTGAGCATCGGATTGGGCTGGATCCCCTTAAGTCCTTTCCAACCTAAATTATTCTCTGATTCCAAAATGCTACCGAAACTGAAATATTTATATCTGACTAAAATGTAGAACTTAATTTTTCAGTTTTCCTTTTGATGAAAATGTAATGGTTGTTATGGACTTTGAAAAGTTTAAAAAACACAGAATGTTTGATTTTTGTTACCAAATATTTTCATTAGGATAAGAGATGTTACTGGATTCTACAACAGACACTCTTTGGAACATTTAGGTACACTGACTATTTAGGTACATTGACTATTTTCCATTATTAAGCATAATAACTGCCAATAGTATACATTAATTAGCCTGATTTAAAGAAATATATTGGATTGATAATAAAATAAAATAAACGTAGATGATTAGTGTTTTACAACTCAGTTACTGCTAAAGACTTTAGCTTAAGTACAATGTTTGTAGATTGAAGAGCAAACACTATCAGATTTAAACTTAGATTTGTATCAGTTGCAATTAATTTGATTTGAAAATTCTTGAAAATATAAATTAATTCTCTGAAATCTACAAGAGTTCCAGAACTTCAAAAATCTTCCTTATTAATTTCTGAAAAAGAGAGGATCTAAATTTCCAAAGACACAAGGCATGAATATGGATTTGCTAATGTAAGAAATATAATTTACTAAGAATAGTAAGATCTTCTGTTGTATAAACTGAAAAGAAATTATTTTATGTATTGAATTATATGCTATAAAGTTTACAGTATCTTTACTTCATATTAAGAAAAATGGCAATATAAACAGATTTTAAAAAGAAAAGGAAAAAGTGCATAATGCAATTTAAAGTATAAAGACATGCTATAAAAATAAAAACTTTTTCTTTTTTTTTCCCTTCTCAAAACTTAGGCTAGAATTGTTATTTAATTCTTAGTCTCTTCTCCCAAATATTCTGAACTGAATTTACTTTTATGCAGCAGTTAATTGGCCTTTTTAGAGAAATGTGTTCACAAAGTCACCTTCTTTAAACAGACTAATTTTTGTTATTGCCAAGAAGTCTTGCAGACTTTCGTCATTTCTTGGAGTAACAACAAAGAAAGGGTGATAAGACACAATGTGCTTCAACTTCTACTGCAGGCATAAAACTCCATAGAATTTTCAGAGAATCAGAGAGCAGTGAAACCTTCTAACAAGTACAGCTTGAAATACTAAACCTGCCCACTTTTACCTAAACAATTTCAGTCCAATAAGGAAGAAATCTGAAGAAGGAGAAAAACACACAACTAATTAACCAAATTAATAAATTTAAAAGTCTCTCGTTGTTTACTAAAAATATAAAAATTAAGAAACACTGATCACTCATCTTGACCACTGATCACTCAGTAATCAGAGACTACTCATAAAAAGATATCATCCAACAAGTAGGATTCTTCCCAGAGCAGCAACAGATACAGTATGTGACAATGTACCATTTTAATTTTCCCTTTCAGAATAGAATTACATTTCATATCCTTCACCTATCCATATAATGGCAGCAGTAAAGGTATTTTCTCAAAATTTTTCTGCTGCCATTCTTCTATGTCAAGTCTACTAAGAGCATTATCCCCAGGCTTACTGATGAAATCACCAAAAAAAACCCTTAACAGACAACAAAACACAACAACACCACCACCACCCCCATAAAATAAAGTAAACAATTCCAATTCCAATTCTATACATTTTACATTACAATGCAAACATTTTCTGGTGTTATCTTCGCTACAATACAGTCTCTTTTGTTTCCTGTAATAAAAATAAGGCCAAAAAATGCTAATGGAAAATAGTAATACTCCAATGAAATGAACAAAGGAATTTGAGTTCTGTATTTTCACTAACTATGAAATAATGTGAATAAACACAGGCTCATGGAATTATGCTCATTTCTGGAGGGAGTGGCATACAGAAAGGATACAAGATAGCACAAAGTCAAGAGAGAAGATTGATAAGAAAGAGGTTTATCCTATCCGTGATTTCATATAACAGCCTGACCTTGAACCTGCACGCTAAAAAGGACTTTGTGATTTTGTTCCAGGCTGGAATTGCTGGAAGTGGACTGGGTGGGCTTTATTTGACTATGAAACCAGTGTGTTTTGAAGAGATGAAGTAGGCTCTCAGAAAAAAAAAGAAGTATCAATAACCAATACTATTTTATATAACAGCAAAATACAGATATTCTATCAAAGAGAAACAATTAAAATTTTTAATAACATAGTCAAGCCTTGGATCTACAGGTTCATACTGCCAAAATTTGAACTTGCAGAGTCATGAAAAAGTATTGGAATAGACAAGGCTCTTGAAGCACTTAGTGCTTCACAATAGATACGGACAGCAATAGAAATCTATCAGTGAACTAAAAAATTGATGTGTTAGAGCAGTGAGACTAAAATCCATTTTTTGGAAACACTGTCATATGACCAAGACAAGAAAACATGAATATTCAAGCTGTACTGTCCAGAACAAATATTGAACTTGGAAATCTTGAACACAAAAGTGAGAGAAGTGTGAACTTGCAGCAGTTTGAATAAATTGTGTTTCAATTGCTATGCTATAACCTGAAAAGCAACATTGGTTTTATATGCAATGAGCAGATTTACATGAAACTAATGATCTACAAAAAAGTGAGGTGGGAAATTGTGGATGGTGTGAACTACAGCTGAGTCTTGGCAACTAAAGCCACAGCATTTAATGCTTTATGAGGGATGTGACAGAAAACAAACAAACCTAGTAATCCCAAAGCAGAAATCATCATAAAGAAAAGGGAACCAACCCCCCTCCATTATTGCATTAATTACATGAGATAATGTGGTAAATGCACAATATGAAGAAATAACAATGGTTACTTAGGTCTACAGAATTCTTCATCCTAAGGACTTGAATTGAAATTTAAAAGCACCCTGAATTATTCTCAATATACTGTACAACTCAATATTATCCTTTTATGCCAAAGAAAGTGTCATTTCAGAAAGCAGTAAGTATTAGGAATATGAAATACACATTAATTGCCGCAAATAATCCTGAACTTCTGTTCTCAAACATTTGTATTATTATTTGATTTGCTTTAAACTGTCATTTTCCATCATTTACAAGCACCGCATCAATTATTTTCCTTCAACATCAATGTGTCCTGTTTAGAGGGCTTACGCAAACTTTCAGTTTTTCCTTAAATTTCACAAAATCAATTTTAAATCCTAGGGTTTTTTAGAAAAATCATAGGTAAACTTAGTTTTATCAAGGCAGAACACCTCAAAAATCTCCATACCTCATTAGAAGTATGCTGCTAAATGCTTTTTGATCAATTGTAAAGAAGATGCATCATTTGCAGGATCAGACAAAATAAATTATTTCAAATGTAGAACAATGAATATAAATTAAGAAATTACTGACATAATTCAGCTTAATCGTTGTGTTGTTCTATAGTTCATGGAAATGTATCAGACAGCTGGAGTCCATAAGGTCATAAATTCTTTTTTCTCCATGTAATTCTAAAAGAAATATGTAAACATTTTGACACATGAAAGATAATAAAATATTAGAAGGAATTAAGAAGGCAACTCATTGAAACATGAAACATTATCAGAGTGAGAAGTGTTAATGTAAATGCTGCCTCATTGCAAAAATTATTTCAAATATCTTTGTCATATTTTAGAAAAAGCAATTAAGACTTAATGTACAACCTGATTATTCATTCATGAGACTTGATTAAGTTTGATTTTATTTTAATTCCTTTGTGCCACAAAGATCTTAACCAGTAGACCGTGGGGTTTTTCTTTATGCACTCTTACCAGCCAACTCATGCGATAAAGCCAGAAAAAAGTTTATTAAAAAAAAAAAAAAAAAAAAGAAAATCCCATCCCTAACACAATTACAAAATGATAGAAATAAAGGTTTCTTTCTTGTTGGGATTTCTGCTAATTGTGTTTCAAAGCCTCTGTTAGTAACAAATCTTTATCTGCAGGTAGAGATTTGTAACAAACACTGAACAGAACTCCCATGCACCCACCTAAATCTATGCTCATTTACTCTGCCCAGCCATACACTTTGAAGATCAAACATATTCAGTGAAAATCTGCCCTATTTTTTACAAGTATTATTCACAAAGAGCTTTGAAAGACAAAATATTCCATGCTCTGTACTCAGTTTAAATAAACATTCACAGATTCATGACAGCCTACTGACTGTTCAGAGAGAAATTTATTTGATTAATTTTCAGAATGTTTTGCTTTTTATTATTGTACTCCAGTTCTCCATTATCTGACTTATTTATGAAAAATCTCACTGTGTCTATGATTTTTCACTGTAATATCACCAATGCACAGCAGCATGTCCTTACCTTTCACCAGAACTTTACAATTGGACAGCAGTTCTAGATTCTAAAGACAACATTTTATAAAACTTCCAGTGAATTTAAAAACTCCTTTTCTGTTAGGATAAGTCAAATAACATGTAAAAAATTCTTTTCTAAAATTTTACCTGGGAATAATGTGTCCAGACACAGGACCAGGACCTGTGTCCAGACTGAGAACAGAAGCTAAAGAAAACAGGAACACTTGTGCCTTTCTAATACTACAATACATATTACTGCTCTGTAGTAGTAGAATTCAATTTAGTGTTCAATTCAGAATTCAATTCCAATAAACAATCATGTTTATTGAAATACAACACCGTGTATTTGAATCTCAGCTATTTTTTCTCTTGGCTTCAAATGCTACATAAAAGCAAGCAGACGCTGCTTAGCATATTGGAAGAATAAGATACTCAGAGATAAAGGGAAAAATCATTAATTTTAAGTAAAACATGGTACTTTGCACTGAGACATTTCATATTTTTATGAAGAAATTTGCTAAATTTAATTTTCAATGAGAAAAAGAGTTATTTTGAAAGTTTCTGTCTAAATTATTACAGATTTTCTATAAAATTATTTAAAAGCAATTTTGTACATAAAATGCCAGCATAAAACCAACTCCATCTTACCTGGCTCCACTACAAACAGTCTGGAAACATCAAAAGTTTGTAATATATATTGAGCAACTTTAAAAAAAACCCTGTAAATAATAATTTCTTAACTTTTTCTTCTGAAAATTTCTGTCCATGAAGATATGAATACTATTTCCAAAGTCTGACTCCAAGTCACAAGTGCCACCTTTGTAAAAAGAGTAATAAACTTCGTCCCAATATTTATTACACAGAAGTGAATGTGAAATATGGCAAGTTGAACCATTTTTTGTATGATTTGCCTAAAAATCTTACACAGTTCAAATGGCTGTAATGGCAGGATTTCAAAAGTCAGACTCAAAATATATGAAGATGCAGGGGCAACAAGCTACTGAGAGTCAGAGCGCACCAAATGGCAACATTAAATTATACTGAAGTCCAGAATTAGCACAGAGGGAGCAGCTCAGCCAGTGCTCATGGGTACATTTTCATGGACCCTGACCCTGAGCTCAAGGAAGGAAAATATTTTAGTATACATGTAAAAATAAATAAATGGTTGGCTATTAAAAAAAGGACTACAGTGTCGTAATGAGAAAATGGGAATAAGAGTGCTTCTGGATGATTTATTACCAACATCCTTTCTAAAATGAGATAAAATGCCTGGAGAGATGCACAGTCTACTCCCTGACCTTGCTGTGATATGTCATATGAACACCAGAACCACAAAGCCCATTCTCTAAGGAGACACATAACATATTTATGATTTATTTGACTTCAGTAGAAACATGGTTTCTAGGTTATCATCCTACTCTGTGAGTAAAGTACTTAGTAAAGTTAGTAAAACCATAATGTATTGCCTATTATTGATATATGTAATTCATATGAGAGTCAATATTACAAAGAAGACACCAAGTCAGGGAAAAATAAAGGTAAACTTTAAACATATTTATCTCTCTAATTTTTAATCTAAGGAAAAGAGATATAGCAAAGAAAGTAGACACAAAATTTATACACACAGAGAAACTGAGCAATGATCAATTTTCAATATCATCTAAATCACCTGTCCTTCCTAGACTCATTCTGACTTTGGTAACAAAATACACTAGTATTCTTGAATTTTGCCAGGATATTAACAATTAATAATTATTGTTAGAATTTATTCTACAGTACAAGGTTGGGGCTCTTTGCTGTAGCAGAGTTACTATTAGTTACAGATAAATAGAACTCACACTGAAATAAATAAGTCAAAATATTTTTGGTCCTTGGAACCCTATGTACTACATGTAGCCAGATTAGATTGCATGTTGAAATTAGGATACTATTATAAAATAAGCATAAGACATCTTACTAAAAGTATCATTTCTGACTGACAAGAAGATTGAATATATAAGAACTATTTTGCTGTAATACTGTAATCACTGAGAACCATAACAAGAGTTGCACAAAATACTTCCAATTTTACTAGTTTTTGGGTATTTTGTGTGTGGGTTGCTTGTTGGTTTTTTGGTTTTTTTAATTAGGAATTGCTAACTGACTTTTGCAGTTTGCATTTAAATATCAACATTCTAGTTTACCTAAAACATCAGTGTTCAAGAATCAGGACTTTTCTTTATGCTTAACACTCTCCAAATCAATAACGAAGCAGCTTCCTTCTCAGAGTACACTATGACTGCACATTGTTACCTGACTGTGAGACAGCTTCTCATTTCCACCACGTCTAAACAAGTACAGAGTAAAATATATAGATATTTTGTTTGCATTCTGCTCCCAGTTGATTGATCTGGAACTCATAAAACTGGCAACAACATTTGACTTGATGGAGCTTGTTTCTATGCATTTTAGCACTTCATTTATTGTACACACTGGCACAGCTACTCAAAACCTGCTATCTGAATGGACTATTGAGGCAATCTGTACTCAAGAAAACATAAATTTTACATTCTCTAACTTCCAGCAAAGTCAAAATTCCACCAAACAATTGCATTGATATCAAAAGACCTCTAATAGCTTCTTGTCCATTTTAAAAATAAAAAATATCAACAAACCCTAAAAAACAAGACTATTAAAAAAATTATATATAAGATATATAAGATAAGATATTAAAAATTATATACAAGACTATATAAAAAAAATGAGACTGAAAGAGAGAATAAGGGATTAAAACTTGCTGTCAAAACACCAGCAGTAAAGAAACAGAGGAATCAGTAAGCTACTATGCAAAACAGAGAGAAGTGTAACAATATTCTTTCTCTTCTCAAATAGAAATTTGCATTTGAAAAAAGAAAAAAAAGGAAAACCAAGATAGGGTTAACAGTGGGGGAGAAGGGGAGAAAGAAAGAGGCTGAAACTGTAGTTGCCTGCAATATTTCTTTTTATTCCCCAAGATCACAAATAAGAAAAGCAGACTTGGAGCATCCTCCAACAATAAAATTATGTTCTGAGACAAACTCCGCTTGAAATATTTCAGAACTCAGCAGGCTAAATTTTTACAGCATTTACTCAGAAAAGTTATTTTTTCTTAAACGCTTCATATAATTGTAATTATCACAACCTCAGTGATTTTAAAAGTCCTTCAGGAATATTTATATGCTGAAGTGCTAAAATTACAGTGGAATTTAGATGCCAACTGTTCTAGATGTTAGAGAAGTGCATAATAGGGAGCATTTCACAGTCTAAAAAGACAAGAAATTAAAATTAAGAGACAAAGAGAGGATGCAAAAAAGGGAAGAAGTGATTGATTCAAGAAGTGAGAATCACCAGAGAAGTGATTGATCCAAGATCTACTGCAGAGTCACCTCCAGAGAACAGCATGTCCCAAATCCTTGTCTAATCAGACAACTGACAGCCCAGAGCAGCAGCATTCATGTCACCAACAGCAAGCGGTGCTTACATAACATAATGAAAATATCTTATCCAGTAGACACATATAATTACACATAATGAGAAATTGGAAGTATATTATAGGCTCGTTTCACATATAGACTCTTTTTCTTTTTGACATCACTGCATTTTAGCTGAATCTTTCAGAGCTATTTAGCTGGGGCCTGCCTTTGCCTAAAAGTCGCAGCAGATCTAAGGGAGGCTTTTTAGTTCTATTCAGATTTTGTTTTAGTTCAGACACTTTTCAGTAGTGTTCCCAACATAAATCTGTCATCATTTGGATATCAGACCTCAAATGTATCACAGGTATGCTGTTTCACATCTTTACTGGGAAGAAAAATCTGGTTTTTTGAGTAACAATAACGAGCGAACCAATCTTAAAATATTGACAGACATTAAATTAGACAATTACACAGCCAAGATTCTGACTGTGGAAAGGCTAAAATGTTAACACCTTGTGTGAATAAAAACTGACTTCAACTGAAATTGAAAATTCCTTCAAATTAAATAGGTGAACATTTATTTTAAACTATAAACTTAGTCTAGTTAAGGGCAATGTGCAAGAGTAGTTGTGTGTCAACTTTTTCCCTTGCAATCTAGTTCCTTGAACTGAAGCTATCATTCTACTAAATCTAGTGGGAGTGAAAATATATATTTTTGAAAGCATTTTTTTATTTTAAGCATAAATCACAAATAAAAGTAAAAATATCAGCCAAAGTTGGAAATATCTCTGAAGTAATGTACACAAAGGATTTTGATTTGCATAAAAAATGAATAATGACATTTAGTCTAAATATTATCTGTATTTCTTATGTTTTAAAGCACCTTTATGATATTAGGTAGAACCACAACCAAAAGATAAAAAAATATTCATGTTGTCATAAAACAGGCTTCTGAAGGTGTGAAGATTCTGCTTCTGAAAATGCATGAAGTCAGTTCACTTGGCTGCCCTTAAGACTCTGAGAGAAGCAGACTAAGCATGATATTCTCCTTTATGAAGAACACTATCATACTTAAGAATCTGGATTACTTCCTGATAAATTAGCTTCTTCTCACTATTAATTTAAGATGTTAAGCAACTTTGACTTGACTGCAGGGCAACAACAGGACATTTTCAGTAGGAAAACTGTGGAAAATATCTAGGACTGGTTGGGAGTGTAGGAATACATTTTAAAAAATTGAGTGTATAGGAAGATGCAGACAAGTGCTAAACAGTGTTTAACTGCAAAAATTCTATTTAAGTGCATAATACAGCACAACTGATAGCTTGCAGATATCTTGTATTATTATTTTTTCTACAAAAATACTTTTTTAGGTTAAAAAGACCCTTAATTCTGATGGAGTGCTAAACATTGAAGCTGTGTACAAAGACTAAGGCAGTCACAGACCATAGCCATAGGCAGTATAGTCATACACAAAAGTCTCTGTGTATCTTACTAGTTACATAATGTTCTGTGACAATCCCATAAATTTAATTACGGTCTATTGGGACTTCATAACTCTATAATTCATACCTTATGCAACCTGACATCAGCACTTTAAGAAAAATGCCAAGGCAGCTCAATCTGTGACATTTATATGTATTCTTTTCCTTGCAATGGTGAATTTCTCTTCTATGATCACATTTGTTTTTATGTAAGATCTTTATTAGTCCATTCAGTATCTTATTTCTTTATGAGTATTAATTACAAAAAGAAAATAAATATAAAGAAATAAGACTCTTTTTTTCATTTAGATGTATCTAGGCTCTTTTACCTAGGTGTATTTACTTAGGCAAAACCAGTACTGTATTATTACACACCCTTGCTTAATCTTGTTCCATAGTTAGATGTAGCAGTATAACATAAATAAAGAGCAATATACAAATCATTTTTTTGAAAAGGATGTTTTAACATTCAGAGTAACCATGGATACAGAAAACAGCTGGTCATTAAAAGCTCATGGAACCGAACAACTCCAGCAGTAGCCCAAATTTTTATTGCAACCCTGCACTTTCAAACAAAATCCCATCTGCTCATATGAATATAGAGGTCTCCTATGTGGTTTGGAGCTTTTCCAATATCTGCAGATTCTTTCACAAGTACACTCAGACCCCACTAAACTGTCTGACATTTTAGTATATTAATTAACACTTTCTTGGTTTATTAAATACATAAGCCTTCATCTATCTGAGAAGGTAGCACCACAAAAGCAGGAAGAATATTGCAATTAAGAGCTTAACTGCTTACTTGTGGTAAACACTTTTTGTAATGTAGCTGGCAGAACTGACATTAAAAATACCTTAGATAGCCAGCTGATGTGCTGTTTCATTTTGGGTCAAATGTGGGCCAAATAACTCAAAGGGTATTTAAAGATGGAGTAAATGTAAAATTTTTTGGATTTAACATATTGCTAATTGTCTCCTTCTTTCTCCAAAAACAATTAAGAACCGGATATATAGGAACAATATGAATATGCACAATTAGCTGTCCCTCATGAAAGTCCTTCTGCAGGAGCATGAGATTTTTTTCCTTTCATGAACAACACTGCTTGCCTGTACTTTGTCTTAACATTGCTATACCCATCTGACCTTAAACCAAACATATTAGATTTGAAACACAGATGCAGAACAGAAAATTTAAAAAAAAAATCACCTTAACTGTTGTTGTGAACTGCAAATCAATGTTGTGAAAGAAAATCAAAATATATTGCATATTCCCTGAATCTATCCATTTGAACATCACCATTGAGACCCAACTGTTAATGTCATCTAAATTATTTTCAAATGCCTAGACTGAATGTGTTGGTTTTCTTTTGCTTCTTTCTGTTTAATCCAGGTACTGTTGAACTTTTGAATCTAATTTAGCAAAACACTAAGCTCAAAATGAATAGACTGATTTTAAAATATCCTAAGCACATTTTTGCTTTGATGTTGATTATAGTGCAAAGTAACATCCAAGAATATTTGAAGCTGTTCTCTATATATGTACACACTTCACTTTTAAAAATGTTTAACTTCAAAGAGTAGTATTGTGCTTCTCATGCTTGAAATAAAAGTTGTCAGATCTTATGGCATGTTTTTATTACATATCATTGTACAGTATGTTCTAGGCTATACATGTCTTAGCTACCTTGAAATTCTTCCATTAAAATGTTACATGACAGTTTATGGACAACAGGGCTTACACACATTTTTCCTTTTAATGACAGACAAGGATATTTCTTTATCTTAATGTATTTCTCCTGTTCCTGTGCCACTGACAAGAAGATATTCAAAAGACTGGAAATGCAATATTGTGCAGAGATGGTAAAGAAATAAGTCACATATAACTTTCACTACAGGATTGTTATTTCAACCTTATGAAATCTCTCTGATGAAAACTGGTAATGGATGAAAAGTGAAATTTTTTTTTGGTACATTAACAATCAATATACAACCATCTTTTTTTTTTTTTCCAAAGGAGTAATCAAAAAACTTCTAACTGAGCTTGAGCTGCTTTCCAAGCTCCATGGCCTTCTGTACTTTCAGATGCTGTTGATGGACTGAGTCTGAGATTTTTAGTCTCAAGAACAAAAACAAATCTTGAAGGAGAAGTGACTATAATGTGTCAAGTTTCTCAAAGGCATAACCTCTTGGGGCAAAATCTTGCATTTATACTTGTGAAAACAAATCTGAGTGTATTCATGTGTACACATACAGTAGTGAAAACATTTAATAAAATAGAGGAAAATCGTTTAATAAGAGGTTGGATATTATGGCTCAGAAACCATTCTGATTCAGGATATTCTTTTCAACTAGTACTGAGCTTGTTGTAAAGTACTCTGGTTCTTTTCTAGGCAAAGGCAGTAGAAGAGGACGGTGATTGGCATACTGAATTATTTTTTGTTGAAACAATATGTCATTTTTTCCAAGATAATTCAAAAACCTTTCATAATTCGCCATATTACATATAATGCTGTAAACTACAATTCGTGAAAACATGTCCTACTGAAATTGAAACTAAAATGTTTGATATACCACAAAAAAAAAAAAAAAAGTAATGAAGTCATATATACTAAATTAGTTTTAAAAATACTGATTTTATGGAATGGTACTCAATCCTAATTTGGTGTATTCTCTTTAATAAGACTATATGTATTACTCTGCATTACATAAGAAAAATTTACATCACAGGAAGTGTGATTCAGATATGCACAATGTCCCATATCAAAAATGTGACTTGAAATACAAATTTAAATCAAAAATCCAGATTTCTGTTCAACTTCCATTCTACTAGTTGCTAAAGAGAAATAATTTGTATAAAAATAATTTAACTGAAACAAAGAACATGTAAAAAAAGAAATGTTATTGAACAAGCTGTTCTTCAGTATTTCCAAATCTATTCTTTTATTCTTATGGCTCTGTACAAACATGACACACGTTTATTGTTTCTATGACTGTATTGTATTTGTGACTGTTATTAG
Source organism: Dicaeum eximium (assembly GCA_013396995.1). NCBI lineage: Eukaryota > Metazoa > Chordata > Aves > Passeriformes > Dicaeidae > Dicaeum > Dicaeum eximium. Next base: position 325,492 of record VWZP01001589.1, on the reverse strand, counting down.
TCATGGTATAAACTGCTGTTCTACAGATGTTATTGCTTGATTACCTTGGGAAAAAGGACAAAATATTCTACCAAACTTTGACAGACCAATGACTTTGCCTGAATTTACCAGACCACTCAAAATGCATGGGGAAAGAGACTTACAGCTCTGCTTCATATATATATATATATCACTATAAGGAATAGTACCTCTTCAGCATGAGGAAAAAATAAAATATTCATTTGGATGATCTTTTTAAACTATTCTATCTACAAATAGAAGGCACAGAGAACTCATTAAGTTTTCCACCAGAGGCAGTAGTTTTGCCTGACTTCATTTGCAAGTGAAACCAGCCTCACTTTTATGTTTGACCAGACATGAATAGGTCCCTAGAAACAGAGTAGAAAATAAAAAAATCATGACTATGCAATAATTACATGGATCACTTTTGTACACAAGTATTAATAACTTTTTCTTATCATGTCACTTGTATGTATCCTAGAGCTAATATGTTAATCATTGTTTTCACAAGCGAACTAAATTTTGATAATATAATTAATTGTCAGTTTGACAGAATTAACTGTGACAGCCATCTCAGTAACTGTGTGAAGAAAGCAATTTTCCACAAGAGACAAGAAAACTGATGATGCTCACTGATAACAATAATAATAAAATCATGTTTCTTTTTCTCAGGAATCAAAACCGATAAACAGGCAGGTTCAGAATGGGAGAAAGAAAAGAGTGAAACTTATTTATTTAAAAGGAAAGCAAATTAAAAAAGCATGGGCAACCTAGACTTTAAAGTAAAAACATGTTTTCTGAAGAACCATTCACAGCAGTGTTAGGGAAGTCATCAGTTGTCACAGTATGGTATTCACCAGACTCCAAATGGAGGAAGCAGGAAACATACTCAGCGTAAAGGCTTTGATAGACTCCTTCTTGTCTAGATGTAATGGACAAGCTTTCAGTTTAAAAGTTCAAATGCTCTTCATTTCTTAAATTAATTCCCAACAAGTAGTATGATTCACCTTCCTCTCCAACCATGCATGAACGTCACTGGCAATAACTGGTGCCTCTGGTGACAATGACTACCGTGCTGGCGGAGGGAGAAACCAAATACTGCCTTCTCTTTGTGAGTTTGCAGTGTACAGGAGAGTTCCTCCTACACATAATGCACATTGGGAGTTTCATTTTATACAAAATAGACCAAACAGCTTATTTCATCCAAAGGATGCCCGATTCATTTACTGCAAGGTCTATTCACACCAGGACAACATAATGAACTTATCTGGGAGGACCTAACCATCATTGCATATGGCTTATTGTGAACAAAAGCCACAAAGTGAGCCGTGTTTGCATAGTCCCCAAGAAATAATAAAACATGTCCCAGCCAGATGCTTTAGTCACAGTAAAGGAGTCAAGAGAATAAAACTCTCTAAAAGAGAAGCAATTAAGAAGGCTACAGATATGTAACTGTCTTTCCTAATCATGACCTCTGGAATCCCTGAAGATACCCTGTGAATTTCTGAGCAGTTTCAGATAAATGGGTTCAATGTGAATACAACGTATAACTTAATTCCTTACTATAGGGAACAGAGGCAGTAGTGGAGAGGAATAATCTAAAGAGAAATCTGCAAGATTCTTAATATCTCCATGAGATCATATATCAAACCCCACAAATTTATGTTGTTTGCTTCAAGTAAATGTAAATGTTAAACCAGAGGACTTTTGGTGAGTACATACTTCATAATTTGCAATGATGGATGACATTAAGAGGCTAAGAAATAAACAAGCATAAAAATACAAAGAAACTGGAAAAGCTGATAAGTATTCCAAGATTTCAAATCACTTGAAATTTTTATTGGAACTATAAGCATTTAAATCCAAAAATTTCAGTATACGTTTATAAGAACACAGAAGAATGAGAACATGGGAATCGCACTGTTGCTGAATTAAACTAAAAACTAAGGTTATGTTCACAGTTGAATAGTGAAGTCTAATTAATAAACACCTCAAAACAGTATAATTAACCCAATATTTGGCACAAATCTGCACTTTTAAGTAAAAGTTATTTTTTTATACTTATGACAGAGAGTCGAGAAGGAAAAGGAGTGGGAATTCTTCAAGGACTCTGAAAAGGATATTTCTGATGTAACATTAACAGGTATGAGAACAAGGCTCTCACTAAACCTAGAATTAGTTCTAGTAAGATTTGCAATAATTGTAACTACTTTTGAAAGTACTTTGGTGGCCTATGCTTACATGCATAAATTTTTCCTTGCACAGAGATATTAATTTTCTGACCATGATTTATTCTGGTTATTTTTTTCCTATCTTTAGGCTAGAATTTGCAGCAGAATTTTCTTGTTTCACATCTGTTGTTCTTAGCCACAATTATGAAAAGAGTGAAGCAAGTCATTAGCAATGCATTTTGGAACATAATAGTATTTTGTTATAAAAAGAGTTTTGTCTTGTTTTGTTTTCTTTTGCTTTGTTTCATTTGTTTGCTTGTTTGTTTGAGTGGTTTTGTTTGGGGGGTGTCCACATGAAATAAATGTTCTTTGATGGCAAAATGATTTATTTATATTACACTACAAAGCACACCATCCTTAATTCAGTTTGCTTGCAGGACTGGGAGTGGTGCCTCTGACACTGGCAATACATTTCACATTATATAAACATAGTTGCCATGCATACTTTAATATATTAGAACTGTAACAATCTAAATGGACTCTAAGATTCTCAAAACCTGTATTGTTCTTTTCTGAGAAGAGAGATTCTTAGCATGCTGCTTTGCTATAAATAAAAAATACTGGTTTAACTGTAGAAAAGTATCCTCTGTGAACACATTAAAAAACCCAAACAAGTTTCTCAAATATGAAAACTGCTTAGCAATGAAGAGGATGAAAAATACTGAACTGAACTAAAACTGCACATAACTGTAGTTATGCAGAATGTAATTGCCCAATTTGGAAGGAGGCCAGAGAAACACAAGACAAATTCTGCCATCTGTTGCAGTCATACCATCTCAGTAAAACCAATGGGCAGAGCTCGGCCAAACACTGATCAAACCCTTTGAGCCATGGGACATAATCACTGCAAGTGGTCAGTGCCTTGGCCCTGTGCCTCTTTTGGAACATTAGACATTCAATAGATTGTCTTTAAACAGCTGACTCTCATAGAAATCCTCCCAGTCTTCTAAACAGTAAGAATATTGAATTACCACCAAAATGACTTAAAGCATGACCTGCCAGGCTGGAGACATTGGAGAGTAGAAGGTAGTATCACATCTGAAATGGAATATATTTTATACTGATAACAGTTTTTTTGAGAAATAAAATTCTGAAAGAAAAGTAATCTGTTGTTTCTCAATTGGTTTTGTCCCATGGTTTGTAGTCAGTTGAAATGTTACATTGTAAAACATGAGTATATCAGAAGAGATCTGACTCAAGACATGCAATTATCTCCATTTTCAAGGCTGTCAGTTTGAAGTACAGACAAGGGATTCTCTTGACATCATGATGCCTCAATGGCAGAACTAGTATGAGAATTCAAGGTTTCTGAGTCTTAATTCAGTGCTTCATCATTTGTTACATGACAGTGACCTCCATGACCTCAAATATCTCTTAGATGCTTTTATGACATTTATCCAAAACAAAATTTAATAAAATATTTGATTAATCTTACTTTAAATATCCCTCTAAAGTTTATTTTCCCTCTTAAATTATTTTTCTACTACTCTCTCAAGTGAATTCATACTGTTTTGAAGGATTGATGGCTCAGTAGTAGGACCATACATTTTAATTCCACACAGACAAAAGTGGCCCTTTTTTATGGGAAGGAATTTCACAAGGATGATGGCCTTGCTTTATCCATACAACAAGTGCTTTGTTTTAATCTTCATTCACCTTACCATAAAAACATAACCCAAATTGTATATGTAGAACAGTGCACTATTATTATACACATCTGAATATTGTTTGCTATTGAAATAAAGAAGCTTGATAAATTGTATCACACTTACCATACCTTCAAACTATCTACCTTAGATCAATGTTGAATAGAAAATAAATATATTAGGTTTTTTTTTTTTTTGGTTAATATTTGTTTTTAAATGTACAGGGTATAAGGTTGTAATGGTCTTCACGTCAGTGAAAGATAAAAATACAAATCTGTAAGAATTTTGCCATTTGATCCTAGTAGGCTTATTCAGACAATATTGATCTAAATTTGAGAGATATTATATCCTTAGGTATGAAAGACAATTTTATATGTTTTCAGGGAAAGGAGTTAAAAACAGAAACAGTGCCAATTTATCTTTTCAACTATAACAAGATATGACTCTAGAATGCAGACTGGTATTATTGGTACTATTCCAGGTATACACATCCTTTATTTTTTTCTTATTTTGCAAGAATAATATTGACCTTAAAAGCCTTGTGAAGGGCCAGATGTTCAGCTAACAGAATTATTTATAAAAATTATATCCTCTTAGTAATATCTAAGGTCACTCAATGATTTCTTATGTTTAGATATAATCTTTTAAATTACTTTAACTCTATTAAAACAATATATGTGAAGAGCCAGTTCCTGCTGAACTTGTTATGCAGATACTATCACCTGGAAACTTGCAGAAAAAAATTCAGATCTGTTGGGCTGAGAACTTTGTTTCCTTTCAAATAAATGCTAGCATGACACTGTACATTTAACTTCTCCTCAGAATTCATCAGCTTTCCTAACCATGCTGAAGATCATTTTATAAGACATGGAGCTGTTATCATGTCTGTTCTTCATCAGAACAGCTCACAATCTTATAAATCTGATGGTTGAAACTATGCCATAGTTTGGGACAATTATCACACATTTACAGGGTATATTAGTGCAGTCCATGATCCTAATAAAAATTAATAAAGAAAATAATTTAATTTTTAAACATTTATAGTATAACATTTAAATACACACTAACATTTAAATAAAGATTTTGCATAACATTTAAATTTAATTTTTTTAATTTAATATTTAAAATTTTATTCCTTTCATAGATTTTCTTACTTAAAAGCTATGAAAAACTTCATTTTTTTCCCAGTGATTAATCAGTTAGTTAGCCATCTGCATTTTTCCTCTTTGCATGATGCAGGCCAAAATTATTAATCTTTACTATGTCTTTTTCCTCATTTGGAGCCACAAAATCTAGTTACTAAACTGCAATCAAGACCAAAATCTGAAAATTATGATTCTTGACTCTGCAAGTTTCATTATCTTATTTGCAATTGTAAGCTTCAAGGCTTCACCTTGAATGACTTCCCAGAAAAAAACCTGTAGTGGAAAAAACATCAAAAAAAGTCCTGAATGAAAGAAGACCTATAAGTAAATGTTTCTCATGCATCCATTCTCTTTTCTCAATTACTTTTTTAATATGAAGATCACTTCACTTGCATATGCATTGTGAACCTCTCCAGTTCACATATTCACAAAATTAACCCAATAGGTTCTCCCTGGTAGCCAAGCATGTGTTCCTCTTTTAGAGTCCATGCTAAATACACCCAATGAACTTCTTGCCCTTGCCTGGAAGCTATTTGCTCTATCACCTTTCCAGGGATCAAGATGAGGCTGACTGGCCTGTTAATCTGTGTCCTCTTTCTTGCCCTTCCTGAAGATAGGAGTGCCACTTCTGAAGATAGAAGATAGTGCAGTCCTTGAGCATCTTTCTCAACCACTATTGCTTTACAAAGATAACCAAGTGGCCTTGGCAATGACAACAACCAGCTCCCTCAGCACTTGTGGGTGCATCCCACCAGAGCCCAGAGACTTATGTATGTCCAGTTTTCTTATGTATGTCCAGGTTTCCCTGATCTGATCCACTTCCGTCAAGTGTACATTTTTGTTGCTCCAGACTTTTGCCCTGGTATTCCTAAAAGCTGATCTTGCTATCAAAGTCTGAGGTGAAGACACCATTCAAGACTATGGCCTTTTCCATATCCTTTGTCACTGGACCCCCCCCCCCATTCAAACTCTACATAGTTTTTGTTTTGTCTGCTAAGTACTTATAGAAGCTCTTCTTGCTGCTCTTGTGATCCCTGGCCTGATTAAATTCCACTCGGGTCTTGGCTTTCCTAGCTGTACCTCCTCATGCTGAGGCAATGTCTCTGTATCCCTCCAAAATTACCTGTCCTTACTTCCACCCTCTGTTGAATTCCTTTTTGCATTTGAGTATTGTCAGGAGCTCCTTGTTCACCATGCAGACCTCCTAGGATTTTTATCCAATTTCCTGCTCAATGGGGTGAACCACCCTAGAGCTCAGAGAAAATCACTGAATATTAATTAATCAGCAGATTTTGGGATGATTGAAGTTCCTATAAGGACAAGGATCTGTGAATGAGAGACTGTTTCTAATGTATGTAGAAGTCATTATCCACTTGTTCATCTAGTATCCCCAGAGCAAGATTTCAGCCAATCTCCTTTTCCATCCATGGATTTAATGCTCCTGTTCTGTTGTGTCTTAGTTCATAGAGTACTCCTTTATTCTCTATTCTCTACCATTCCAACCATAAATTTTCAGGTGTAAAGTCTCATTTTTCACTGGGATTAAATACAGTAAACATGATAATTAAACATATTTCCAGTATTTGAAAGACTTTCTGTGAAGCACAAATCTCACTGCATCCATAAATGCAGATTACTGTCAGAAAGTACAGGAGATAGGCTTATCATCACTCTTGACATTTTAATTCTTAAATTTTTTTTTGTGTTTGGTTGGGGGTTTTCTGGTTAAACTGAAAACACAACCTGCTAACACAAGGAGTTTTGGAAAACTAAAGATAATTTTAAAGTGACTACTTGAATAAAATACCCCAATTATATATTCATTCAGAAAACAGACTACAAGACACCTCATAGAGTAGAGCGTAAATGAAAATTCCTTCTCACAAAAGAAATAAGTTAATTGAGCCTATGCCCTAACAGAGTTAAAATGATAAGTGTTTCTGATTTTATTTATTGAGAGAAAAAATTATTCTTCAAAATTCTCTTTGCTTCTAGCCGCATTACGATCAACATTGTGTTGTTTTGGGCAGAAAACACTCTTTTTGTTTATAAATATTATAGTAAATTTATAGTATTGCTTACACCTTATTCATCATACTCCAGTTTTATGTGTTTTTCCAGAGGAAAAAATTTTGGATGTAAATCTATAAAGGAGTATCTTTTATAATCTCTCGTGAGAAAAATTTCATTTTCCTAACACATCATAAAGAATTTAATCTAAAACCACATGATAGGATTTAAATGTTTACAGCCATTGAAGAAAAGAAAACACACTCCAATGTACAGAAATGCACTATAATAATGAGCTATTACCTCATTTGAAACAAGGTAATATCACTATTTGCAGCAATATCTACTGCTGTACATAAACATAATTTCACATGCAAAACTTTAGTGCTACGTGCTATTTTTAACATGCATTGTAAAATTTATTTGACTTGAGAATAACAAATCTAAAGAAAAAACTTAACCTCTTTATCTTTGAAATTGTAGGCTTTACTATCAACTCACTGCCAGTAGTGTTTGGAATCACACTTACTTGCCTTAATCACTTCAATGGTTCGTGTCCTAAACAGTGCACAAAATAATGAGAAAATATGACAGCACATCACATTGTTGCATTAATCTACATAAATAAGATTGAATATTAACTACATGTCAAATATCCCTTCAAAACCTGCTATGTTAGGGTATGTCTATATAAATGTGCTCCTAAGAGGAGCAGAGAAAATTAATATGTATCATATAGTAAAATGAAAAGTAGCAGAGTCAGAAAAGCTAAGAACTCATTTTCCTATGAATCTTAGAATACAAATAATCACATTGCACATTTCATCTAAATACACAAGATAATTTCCTGACAATGAAACAGAGAAAACAACAAACTACTTTTGTGGTGTGTTAACGACATACTGCCTGTATCATTAAGTGCAATTCTTTTGTGCAACGTATATTAACAGTGAATATGTTGTGGTTAAGGGCTACCTAAAGAAAATTACAGTAGCAGTAGTCTTATCCCTTTATTCCTACCACTCTGATTTAAAGTGAAAACAGGATCTTCATGCTTTTTGCTAAATCACTGATAAATGGCTGTGTTAAAGAAAATAACATAAATAAATGTGATACTTTAAAAATACAAGTTCTCTCTCCTTTTATACAGGGGTTTTTTAAAGCAATATAGGAAAATATATTCTTCTAGTACTGTAGGCATTTTTCCAGAAAGATCAGAGAGAAGGTTTTTACTGAGGTTCAGGGAATTCAGTAGGTAAACAATATTATAGACTTGAAGCCTGTATTTTCACAGTATAAGAAAGGTTCCAGATGAGTGGTAGTTTTATTTAAAAAAACACTTACAGTACCAAAACATGTATCTTTTAGAAAAGGAAGTTAAATTATTTTGTAGTTATTCCTTATGTAAACTCTTTCCTGACACTTCCAGGAAATGTGTCAATTAATTTCAGAATCAAAAAGTCATAGAAGTGCTGAGGTTAAAAGGTATCTCTGGCAAAGGTCTAGTACAGAGGTCTCCAAACTCTTTTGATCAGGTACCCTTATCACTAAAATATGTTTGAGCAGGCATCCCAGATATATGTGCATTCATTCATAAAGTTCTACTGTGCTTTACTGATCTATAATAAAGATATAATAAAGAATATGTAAAAAGCATAAAGACAGGGTTCCTAATGCATTCTGCAATTGGACTCTTTTCTCCAGAAAGATATCCCTACTGACTGCAGAGATCATTGTTCTGCTACTCAAGAGTTTTATAGAACTTGGAACCTGTGACAGCTAAAGTCAGGAGCAGTTGCATCAGTGTACCTAAAGTGCAAGCAACCTGTTGGGTCACTTGTTGAAGCAGTGGTGTGGTTCACACTAGGGCTAAGGAAGATCATGGAAAAGCAAGCTATGAGGCAAGTTTAGTTCTTCCAGCTTAAGTGAGACAATTGAAGGTTTTACACAGGAATATATATAGCAAGGATTTGATCTTAAAACAGACAAACAAAAAGCCAAACTAAACAAAACAAAACACCCAAATCCTAAATACTCAAAAAAGCCTAAAAATTCTTTCTGTTCCCACCATGCCATGTTTTCCTATTATTCCTACCATTTCCTATCTTTTCTTTGAAATCTCTTTGCTTAGGTCTGGTCTTTGTGTGGATTTGACTGTCAGAAATTCAATCACAGGAAATGAAAAACCTAACAAAAGCTCAAGGAAAAATGACATTTATTCTTCAGGATAAGGGAAGAACTTCTTTATTGTACTTCACCTTCACCTGAGTTTTTATGCAATGTGTTTTTTTACTATGGTCATATTGTTTGATAAGAAAATGTTTATCCCTACACATGTCTACACAAGAAAGAAAATCTCAAGGTTAATGGTAGGGAGAGGCCTTCTTGACATGGTATCATGACTATGATTACACAAAGAAATATTATAGGTTTCAAAATAAAGCTTGTGATTCACCTCTCTCTTTCCCTTCCCATGAATTCAGGGGAGAGCAAACACAGAACTTGCACACACTTGAAGAGTGATCCTTGAAATGAAGTACAATAATCCAAGTCCATCCATTTTGCAGAGAATGAAAGGCAACTACTTTCACAGTCTTACCAAGGACACAACTCACAACAGCAAAACCAAGAAACTTTTGCTCTGAGATTGGTGCAAGAGCATTTATTAAACCAGATTATTTTCAGAAAAAGGACAGATAAGGAAGAAGGAAGAATAAATACCTTGCACATACAGACTTAAAGGTAAAGATTGATTTCTTTCACATAATTTTTCATTTGAGGGAAGTATAAAATGAAGTATTCATGAGGATTTTATACCTAAATTTAAAAAAAAACTGAGGTAAATAGTTATTTACAATTAAAGTTAATTAACAAAAGTGCCTTGCTTCTGCCCAATACCATTTTTTAGATAAATAACTGTGGTTTTATTCCCTTCTTTGTAACCATTTTGATTTATAATTCCTTCAGTTCTCCTCAAAGTAAATAATCCTGAGACTTGAGGAAAAATCAGTCTCTTTTGATTTATACTAGCATGACTGCTGAAACGTAGTTAAATATATTTTTAAAAGCATTAAGATTTTACCTTAAAACCGTGCCATGTTCTACAGATTAGCCTGTCATGATCTGACTTATACAAATACAGACATTTCAAATATTATACATACACACACATAGAGGCAGGAAAGCAAATATGTGTATACAGGAAAGATATAGAAAGAAGAGTATCAGCCATGGATTAGTCTGATCCTTGTCTAAATTCAGATATAAGCCTTAATTTCCAACAAATATATAAATTTTCCAAACCTTGCCATCCAAGTGCTTCTGATAAAATAGTATACTATTAGTAACTCCTACTTTGATGTAGCTCAGTTTTTGAATATTTGAATATTTAACTCCCTAAGATTTCCTGAGAATTATCAGTATTTGAGCTTCAATTTCAAGCCCTTCTATTACTTTCTTTGAAAGTATCAGTTTTCCTAGTTTTTCTTGATCCTCCATTTTTAGCTTGGTGTAGGCATTCTGTGGATTTTGGAGCTACTTTTAACTAAGAACAGAAAACAAACACGACTGTGACTCTAAGATCTTATCTAGAGTTATGCCAAGGAATCTGACTACTGCTGGGAAAAAAAGCATTATATTTCCAGTATGGAGGGATAAAAACATTGTATAATGATACATTGGTGGTTTTCTTTTTAATATGTATCTATCCACATTTGCTATATCTAGGGTAAGACTTTCAGAGATACAACCTTTTTAAAGAATTACTAAAAATATTCCTGCTTTACTTATGCTAATCAAATGAATTTATATTTACAAGTATGTTTTTTATTTGAAATGTGAGCAATGACAGAGGCTGTTTGGAAAAAAATAAGAGATTTAAAATAACCCCACTGTGACACTGTCACTATTATCTTGTGCTGTCCTACCACTTCTGTGCACAATCTGCTATTTCCTCCTGAACATTAACATGATATATTTACATTGAGACAATACCATCCCTCCCTTGAGATAGTTGTTGGCATTTGGTCAGAAATATTATTTTATTGTATCTGGAAAAATAACAGTATGGTTAATTTAATTTTTTTAGTTTGTAGAGGCAGATAATGGAACCAGCTTTTAAAATTAAAAAAAAAAAGCAAAAAACAGTGTAGCCTATAAATGTGCAAAGGTGATTTAAACCCTGTGTTTTTAATCACATTGGTGTTTGGTACCATTAGACTAAAAATGTGCAGTACCATTACACTCTGATGAGCACAAACAGAAAAAGAGAACCTTGTCCTAAGCAACATAGAACATAAATAAAATGAAACTTGATTGAAGGTAAAATTTGAAGAAACCTGCCTCATCAGCTGCAAAGTTGAACAACTATTATTGACTACCAAAGTGTTAATTTCTCTTAGTACTGAAAAAAGCCACATTAGTAATTATGTGAAAGAAATGGTCCATATTTCCCATCTCCACCATCTATTACTGTAATTTTCAGCTCCTGTAGTTCACAAATGGTCAACAATACGTCAGAATGACATTTGTAATGACTGAACTGAATAAAATTTGTTTTGAGCTTCTATATAGTGAACTAAAAATTTCTAGACCTTGAACACTCATACCTCATCCACTATGTTGATGTTGTATGTGTGAGTTGTTAGATAACAGAAATTTTCAGAGAGACATCCACTTTAGGATGAAATGAACTGTATCTTAAAATAGCCCATTCTGCTAAATTAAGTTAAATGAACTCGATTATTTTTATCCAAAGTTGCATTTGAAGTCTGAGCTGCATTCATGCAGGCAGGAAAGTTGGACTGAAGGAAAGACAAAACAGATGTTTCTATTAAATTAAAAGTAACTGAGAAATGCTACCATTATAGTAAATAGTTATTACATAGTAAATGGCTTTTTAAAATACAGTCTATTTTTCAGCTAATTGTTGTTACCAGCTCACATCCAGAAGACCAAGGTTACACAACCCATTCCCTTTCAGCTAAGGTGTAAAAATATTCACTCTCTTTTAGAGACTAGACCCCTATCAGTAATATTCATTATCTACAAACATAAGTTAGAATTCTTCTGTAATTTAGTATTAACAGTGTTTAATTACCTCCCTTCCCTCACACAGATAAATATATATAGACCATATTGTCTGGAGAAGTGGCCTGGAATACTCTAAGAACCTTGAAATAGCTTACTGAGTCTATGACTCTCAAAGTTGACAAGATTTCCTCTAAATACTTGAAAACACTTAAATCTGATTCTCAGGCAGAACCAGAGCACTTTAGAGGTAACAGTGTCTGTAAAAAGCTATGATTCATTAAAGGCAAAGATTAAAAATTGATTAAACAAAAACTAATATACAAAGTTTCAGTCTGTGAATTCCAATGATTTTTAAAATTGTTTTAATTCCTTTACATGTCTATATTTTACCTGCTGCAAATTTCTTTAGCTGCTATAAACACACGCATTAATATGTCTGAAACAGTTTATCAGTTCTGCATTCCATAGCAATTGATGCAAGAATATCGTCTAGATGGGGATAGCTGTCTTTATTTACATAGGGACATGGAAATTAATGTTACACAGATGCTTTGAATGCCATGAGGCCTTCAAGAGCTATCAGGAATCACCGAAATATCAACCCCAGAAGATCACTGATTCTCAGAAAAGCAGAAAAATGTGCACCAGAAACAAAGAAGAATTTCCTTATTATCTGTAAATCCGTGTTTACTTTTGGGGTGACTGAATAAAAACATATTTTTCTGATGGTGACCTTTCCTTTGTAAGTCAAGGTGATAAGTGAAATGGGCAAAGTTTACTGTTGGTATGCAGTGACACCATTTATCCACACTAGAGTGTTTGAGTCCTACAAACACATGGCAAATTAATCTTAAAAGTCAGAGCTGAAGGAGGAAAGAGAAATGATTTATCAACATGTATCTAACTTTCAATCTAGAAATTAAAGCAAGAACACCTTTTTATCTGTCCAATGCCTCAAGTTTTGCCAACTCTTCATGCAATGCCAAGTATTCTGCATGGTCAAGGCACACCAAGTAACTGGAGAAACACTCTTTTACTGCATTCTTTTGTTTCACAGGTGTGGGATTCAATTACATCAATCTAGATTGTGATAATGAGCCAGCATGATAGCCTTAGATCTGTTATCTCCTAACATTTCTAAAAACCTTCTGTCAAAGCAAGCAGTCATTTTAGGTAAAGTATTAAAACAGTGAAAAATACTAAGAATTTTATCCTTTTTACCTACCAGAGGAGCCAGCACGAAAGGAATCTGACTATAGATAAGTCATGAAATGCTCAGTGCCAATATGTAAAAAATCCAAAACCTTAGAGGAAACAAACATTTGCTTGAAAAAAAATTGAAAACAACAACAACAAAGGCAACAGGACAGCAGCAAAAAATTTGACTGCTATTTGCACTTATCTCATTCAAAACTCTTCATGGCACAGCTCAGGGCCACAAAGAACTCTGTCTGGCAAGCATGAATGTAAAGATTTGTTTGTGTGTATGTGTGTGTGTCCACACAGTGAGCGAGAGCAGAAGCTATGTGGGAGTAAACCAGCACAGCCTGTATTACAGTATTCACACACCAGAATATCCAAATTTCATTTTGAACTGTGCAATTCTTTGTAAATGCAAATCTGTTCACAGATACATTCTACTGAAATTGAAATCAATCATTAAAACCTGTTAAAAATCAGGATCAGCACTCAGCTCTGGTCTATGTATTAGACGTAATATTTGAAAAGTTTTCTACTACTCTTGACTTTCTCATCTTCAGTATTCTACCCCATGACAGAATTTGAAGACAGATGTTTGACTCTAAAATATAACTGTTAAGGAAGTTGGTGAGAATTCGATTTTTATGCTAGTGTGTGAGTTTAATATACTGAGGCAAAAGTGCTAATTTCTCTCAGGCCACTTGTACTACAGATAAGGGCACTGGGATATTGAGCTAACAGAGCTTCACTGCAGAACTTGGGCACACTTCCTAATCCTATATAGCATCTACCATCGGTGTTGCAGTTGAGATTCAGCTGTCTGTCTCTGTCTGCCTGGCCTTTACAATGGTCAGAATATTCATTAAGACATTTTCTTTAAGTGACATCTGACCATGAATGTAACGCGTTTTCTTTTGCCATATTATATAACTATTTGGAAGACCCCAGGAAGTCTGGTAAGAGGAAAAATAAAAATATAGTCCAGTTCTTGAAACAGTTCGCTGGCACATTTTCATAGCACATTAGTGTGATTTTCATACATTTTTCTCAGCCTCCCTGTGATGTTTACCACAACCCCTGTGGCCCAGCACTGCTCTCAGCAAGATTTTAGCCAAGCCTGTTGAGGTCAATTGAAAGGAAGTGTCTTCTTATTTGTCATTCCCTTGAGGAATGTGCAATATCTCAACTTTTTTTCTGGAATTCTCTACTAGACCAGCCTCAAGAGTGACAGGATTTTTATTGCATCAATACTACCACACCATACCTTGCCTGGCTTCAAGCATGCCATCAGGGTGATGTTAATTTAAAAGCCTGCTGTTAAATATCTTGTGTATACAATCAGCCCTCACAAGAATGTCAGTTCAAATCCAGTACCTACAGGCCTTATAATTCATACTTCTTCTGTCTAAAGTAGCAGCTTTTAACTAATGCATTACACATGCACCTAAAATGCATTAGTTAGTAAAATATTGGTCACATGTTCAGTCAGATTGCAGCAGAAGAAAACATTTCTTTCATCTGTCACCATTTTATATGCAGATGAAAAAGAAATGGCTATATTCTCCATCAAATTTATTGTCTCCTTGAGTTACAATGCTGCCAGATTTTGGTGCATTGGGACTGCAGATGGAAAAAAAAAGGAGAAAAAAAAATCGTTGACCCTTCAGAAACAGAACAAAATTTTAAGGTCTTCCCTCTACTCCAAAGTCTGGAGAGAACATAAAACTTTTTCAGTTTTTCCTAATAACCAATATCACTAGTTGATTTCCAGAAAGTTTTCTGAAAGACATCACTTACTTTACACCCACTACTTGTTGAATTCTTTAAGAGGGTAAACAAAATGGCTCTAAACTGACTGGCATGGTACTTATCTGCTTCACAGGAGAGCATACACTTCTGAATCCTTAAACAAGACTCCTTAGAGAAAGAATCTGCAGCAGTGTCTACTTAAGCCCTCTGCTCTGTGGCTGATCTGAAGGGCTGATATGCCCTGCTAAGTTTGCTGGGCAATGGCTCTATCAAACAATTAGTGAAGGGCAGGGCCTGGGGCAGGTGGTGCATGGAGCAATGGTAGTGCAAGATGGGGCAACTCGTTGCCAGCTTAAGATAGTGAGGTCAGGCCTAGGAGGTCCTTTGGGATTTGGAATATAACTCATTTTACTCTCAGGGATAATGTAATAGCAGAGAGTAGGGACTGTGGATATTGGAGACATATCACTGTCTATTGATGTCCCAAGCTGGCAAATAGTCAGGTATTGCTGAATTTCCTAAGTGTCACTGCTGCTAATGCTTTCCAAGTATGGAAAGTATTACCCAGGCAGCCACTGATGGCTGAACATAAAAATCTGATGAACAGGAAGTTTCACCCGAACACAAGGAAGAACTTTACTGTTGGTCAAGCACTGGAACAGACTGCCCAGAGAGGTTGTGGAGTCTCCCTCACTGGAGATATTCAAGGCACATCTGGATCCAGTTCTGTGCCACATGGTCTAGAGAATGACTCTGACTGGGAAGGAAGATTTGACCAGATGATGCAGCTGTGCCCCCTTCCAACCTTATCCATTCTGAGATTCTGTTATCTGTTCAAGAGAAAGTGTCCAATCAGCTTTCCTATTGGCTGTTTCAGCAACCAATTAGACATTAAGAAGTTTTTAATTAGAAGTTTTCCATCCTTCACATTTCACTGTTCCTTGTGGTTATAAATCCAATACATACAGAAACTTTATTAAAGCCAAGCAGTTCAAGCTTACTTTTTTCATTAGCTTCTCTAACACTTCACATCTTACAAAGCAGGGATCTGACTTTTAGGGTATTTCCATGGTCATTGAGCTGTGATATTTTAAGATATGAGGTTTATTACTTTACGTCCATAAATGATTGCCTAATACCCAAAGAGGCCATACAGAAAGTACCCAAGCTAATATAGTGATAGTCTACAAACACTTCTCTTTTATTGTCTTAAAAACAGATAGTAAATGGATTTTCCTGTATTAGTGATGTGAGACCATCCTCTGTGGACAAAATTAACTGTTGATAATAATATTTCAACTACTCACTTTTACACTTTTAAACTAAATGTTTTTCAAGTCTGACTTTGAGTTAAATAAATGATCGATCTATTTTATCTTGAACAGTTGAATTTACTGCTTTGATCTTTATGATATTTCACAGAATGCCACAGGAATATGTATATACTCTTTAGCAATTAATATTTTTAAATTCACTCTCCTACCTCCTTTTGATGTGGGTACTAACACGGTGTCTCAACATTGACTTTGTGCAGTGGATTAATCAGGAAAAAATTCTTATGATAATAAATGTTCATCAAGCATGAAATTTTCCTGTTCAGACTGGAAATTTCCTGAATGCAGAAGACTGAGTAGAGTAGTGAAAAAAAATTAAAATACATAATCTGGAAACTAAAACATTGATTGATAAGAGGAGAAGGAGAAGATCTTGAATATCCAAGTAACTTGGTGGAGGTGAAGTAAGGAGAAGAAAAAGGAACATAAAAACAGTGACTAGAGTTCTAAATATCAGATGTCAAAGGACATTTGAAAGTGGAATATTTCATGGCACTGTGTACCTCTGGATAGCAAGCAGGGAAACAGACTCTCATGGGATAGGAAATGTGATGATCTAAAGGACCACAGATACTTTATAGGAGGCAGAAGAGGAAGAAGATGGTCACTAAACTGGAGGATAATGAAATTGTATCATGAGACCTTGCTTCCATTAGAGACAATAAATTCTGCATCTATTAAATCTCATTTTATCACACTAAAGAAAGCTTGAACAGGCATATCCTTTCCTGGTATTTGGAAGGCAGGAAAGGTAAGAAATGAGTAGCAGTCATGCTGCTCATGTTAGATTCTTTGTGGTTTTTGATACACAGTAACTTCTCTCACACTCTGATGCCCTGCTCATAACCCCAAGGTATGAGGTCAGGTCTTTGGGAAGGCTAATGTAGCAATTGATCACAAAAGCCTTTGTAACCATTTTCTGTCCTTATGTTTGGCTAGTTACAGTACACTCACCCATCAAACTGCATAAATTAATTTTCCCTTAGTTTTCTAAATACAACATAAAAGTTTAACATAATGTTCATGGAACAGAAATTAATAGTTTTATCAAACTAGTTAATCCAGAAGTTACATTTGTTTTAGAGGAAAATAAAAGCACAGAAATATTTCCATCACTGTTATACATTTGCATCAATTTTACTAAATCTTTTATTATGCCTAGAGATTCCCCAGCAATCCAAAATGAAATGGCTTACCTCTGAGGTGCTATTAGGATAAGAATAACTTACAGAATAAGCTTTATAAGACATGTAGAATCAATCATTTTTACTATTATAACCAAGACAAATTCCCACTAGAAACTATGCCGCACTTACAAGCATCTATTTAAAATTTTTATATACTTGGTGTGCCCAACATAGCAGCACTGTGTCTCAAATTACTTTTGTAAATCTAATTGATTTAATAAATTCACACTTAAATTGCTATTCAATTACTTACTCTTCTCTCCAGCAATTTTACAATCTTGAGCATATAGCAGAATGAGAACATAATTAAAGGGCTTATTCATTAAAGAAATTCTTCTCTGCTGGTAGATTACCTGGCTTTTTTCTCAAGATATTGAAGCTACGGCACTTCTCTGCTAAAAGGTTAGCATGGAAAATTGGAACATTATAAATATTTGTTACAACACAGAAGGAGACATGCCTTATCATGTAGTGAATCTAGAGAATTTTTATGTACCTCATATGATCATATAATACAGAAAATCATATAATTAGGAATATTCCTAATGTTTATTAAGTATTTATCACTTGTCAGCTAGATCTATATACATTTTTCTGACTTTTTAAGAAATAACTTGAAGTTTCAAAAAGGCACCAGCTTTCATATAACTACATATAAGAATGATGTATAGCTAAAATCAACCTGAAAACTTCATTTCCATGTATGCACATAGGGATGAAAGGCAAAGATACTCACAGCCAATTATGTGATACAGGTGAAATGCTCTAAATCCAAACAAACCAGGGGACAACCACTTGGCAGAGGTCACAACACAATGAAGAAATATTAGTATGAAAGTATGTGGAGGTACTGAATATTAGTATTTTAAGCTTCTCTCCAGAAGTATGGACCCACAATACTAGAGCCCTTATGAGGAATTATTTTTGCTCATAACAAGCTAAAAAAGTAGGCAAGTGTCATTTGTTTTGATTGATGAGAAATTTGAAGGAGGGAACTACTACCTGTCTTCTTCAAGTCTGTACAAAACTGAACATAGAGCACAGATCAATTAATCTTTAGGACAGTAGTTTGATCAAGACAACCACATCCCCTATTTTTATATATATCAAGAAACTGGTTTCAGCTTGAAGCTGCAATAAATCTTGCTAAAGTGAGATGTTACTCTTCTGAGCACAGACAGATTGTCTTTTCCCCACAAGCCAACAGTCTGCTTGCTCTGCATTTCCAACTTCCTACTTAGCATTGCTTAGAGTGTTTTTCCCAAAAAGCTCTGCTACCTGGAGTAAATGTGGAGAGGGAATACTGGAACTACTTGTGCCTGGGGGTAAAACAAAGTATTCCAAAGAACAGCTTGACTCTGCTGCTAGGCAGTGGATAAACTAATTCAGCTTTCCCCCCACCTTTGCACTTTTCAAGAAAGTCTGTGTATTATATGTTGTGCTCTTATAGATGTCCCTATACATTAAAAGACAGGATATTGCTTTCTGCCTTTGACTTTCTGTATTTTCTTATGGCACTTAAAGAATTCAGTTAAATTCAGAAAGAGTGAATCAAAACAACCCTACATATGGAATATGACTTTTTCCTCTTAAAATACAAAAGTTGCACTCATAGATTTCCATATGCCCTGAACTAGAGTACTCAGCCTCTTAAATATGATAAATAGAAAAGAAACTCAACTCAAAAATAATTCTACAAATTTGAAATTGTCTTCTCTGCAATTTTAATAATGAAACACAAACTAGTAAATTACAGAAGTTTGTTTAGAGCTCTCCCAAGACATTGCAACTCTCTAAGATGGCATATATTAATTTTCTAATTAGCATATGTCCTAGTTTGTTTAAGCTAGGAAAAATAAAAATTAAAGCAAATTTAGCTTTTGCATAAATAAAACAGCTTAAGAGTATTAAGACCTTTTGGTTTTGGCTCACTTCACAAAATATATAGATACTTACAAGAAGTCTGGAATTTAGGCTAGTAACACATTTAATAGTACAGTATCTAATCTGGGATTTTGGCCAGAATTTTGTGTTTGAATCATACCTGACTTCTGCACAAAGCTTTTATACCATAAATCTACTTTGGAAAGTGATGGGTTCAGGAGTTTCATATGTTACTATGAGGAAAAGGTTTACTTACTTTGATGTTATCAGTTACTTTGACATTTTGATGTACCAGCATTTTTTTTTCCCAGACCAAACAAATGAAACTTTTTTATGTTCCTATCTGACTGTTAGACAAATCTTGCAAAAGGATTACAAAGGCTGTTGGGAATTATGGCTCTGCTAACAAAATTTTATCTGGATTGTACCCAAGCATCACCTTTATGCATCTGAAGAGCTTGCAATGAAAGTTGGTCTACCTGTAGATGGGATACAGTCTATCAGAATTTTCTTTTTTTACTCAGAATTCTTCATTGGTAACAAAATAATACAATCAATATACAACCATATATTTTTTTAATCATACTTCAGAAATGCAGGAAAAAAACCCAGAAATATGCTGGCACTCTTGCGTGAAATCTTTCTTCCAGAAAAAAAATCCAAAATATTTTGTATCACAATTTAGTAATTTTTAATTTTTTTTCACTTACCTAAGAAAGATGGGTTTACTATCTGGAATAAAACATGATGTCACCTACATTTACAAATGTATTTTTGGCACCATTGTCTCAAAAACCCTTAAAAAATCAGAAAAATAATACAAAAACATTAAATTTAAAAAAAACCATTCTGAAAACCCTAATATCTTAATCTCTGACATATTTCATCCTCCTTTCTTACCTTCATGAATGAAAAGTTATTTAAGTATTGTGAAGATGACAAATTCCTGGTTTGAATAAGTAAAAAAGTTGAGGGAATTCTAAAATCCTGAAAGAGCTACTCACAATTTTTCATTTTAAAACAGGGGACTGCAACTTATACAGAGAATGGGAATGCAGTTCCTTATCAAAAAGAACCATTTAGCTAGGACTCAAACTGCTAAGTTATTTTAGGTCAAAGCAAAACATTTTAATCATCACTCAACAAATTGATTAGCAGTCAGGAGTGACTGAGAAACTCAGTGATCTTTTTGCCTGAAACACCGTTTAGTAATTGGACTCCCTCTTATTTTACAAATCTCATCAATCATGAGAACCATGCTGAAATCTCATTTTCATTCCTTCTCACATAAAAAGTATTGCACCATATATTCCATTGAGCTTCTGCCAAGTAAACTTGACCATGTGCAAACATAAATGCACCAGCAGAAAAGAGCGAGATATAAAGCAATAGCCAGAGCCTGAATATCCAACAATCCGCATTTTGAGCCTTTTTTTAGCCCCTGCTTACCCCATTGAAAAAGGGCAGATCACCAAATACAAGGAAAAACACCCACTGTTAAGTTTGAGGTTGATCAAGTGCAAAGCTCAGCCTTTCTGAAGTTGATTGCTGCTGCAGTTTGCAGTTTTGTCAGCAATATCTCATATTTGATTGTTTCTACGGTAATCATGGAAATGGTGGTGGTAGAGCAGCATGGAACCATTTATCTTCTTTCAGGACAGCCATTGCTAGCTAATCAGCAGCAGCCCTGCTGCTATTTGTCAATAACCGAAAATGTAGCTGTGACCAAACTGCCTGAGACACCTCTTAGTAGGGCAATACTTCAAGGTTCCACAACTCTAACAATTTTATCTCTCGTTTTTCTAATCAACAGTTTGTTGTAGGACTGCTTTGAATGGCACCTGAAAATGTCTGCACTCTCTGAACTGTATCCAAGCTAAATACCCCAGGAAGAGGATGTCACTACTTTCTCCGCATTTCTTTTTAAATTATTGTTATATAAAAATTGATAGACTCTTCATGTTCTTTGATTTTAGGAGCTGTACTTTGGTCTAGAATATTCTTAAATATGAACAATATATTCTTATTGTTCACAATAGATTAGGTTTTTTTCCAACTTTGATGTTTCACAATTTGTATGAAAAAAACCCCAAATATTCAGAATCTGGAAAAATTCATTTACTGATGTTAATTCAAAGAGTCTCCTAAGAGTTTTTCAGCTTCATTTCCTTTTGTTTAAAGTGCAATCTTTGCCACTTTATCAAGGTTTTTATATTCTCAGCATGATCAATGTGCTGAAACCAAATGAGCCGTGTATTTATTACAATTTAAAACCTACAGATTTGCAGCTTTATCAATACTTAAATTATTTTTATAACTCACTTGATGTAAAGATTGTTTTCAAATCAAAACAATGAAGATAAGGTGACATCTTCACAAATAAGATTACTTTAAGAATCAAAATATTAAAAATTGCCTCTCTGCCTAGGAGAACCATCAGTGGAAGCTAGCTAGGCAAAACCAAAACATAGTAATTTCAGAACCTATTCTATTTGGATAGTGGAGGATTTCTTGTAATAATATTATTCAGGAAGACTTTGATTTCTTAAGGTAAAAAAGGAATTGAAAATCTAGAAACTCTAAATCTAAGTTTCGTCTATTGAAATACAGCAAGCTAAATTTAAATTTTACTCAATATAACCCAGCATGATTAAAGTTCTTAAACTGAAAATTCTTCCCTTTTTACTTTGGTAGAACACAAGTATATACAAACATATGGCAGTTACACAAAAAAATGCTCTGTTCTTTTATCCTATTTGTCTTGGAGTTTTTACAGTAGCACTCACAAAATAAACACGGAGATTAAAAAATTTCCCCATCATTAAAGCAATTGTAGCAGTACCTGAAACTATCTACATATCCAGAAGTTTAATGCTTAAAAAATCACTACCTTGCAGAGAGCTGCTAATTATTGCAGTTACTGACAGTACAGTATATCAATTCCAAAGCAAGCCAAAAATCCTTCTTTCACTTTTATTCATATTTCACTCCTAGTCATCTCTTCTTTAGAGTTTTTTAACTTTGAATGATTTCTCAGCTACAGTTGACAGATTGTGTAAATATAAATTAATATTAACATCCCTAAAGTGTGGAGAACTAAGTATAATCTCAAAGCTAAGCTATATCTGTATGGCTATTGTTTTAAATCTTTATTCACATATTATATCATTGAGTTACAGTAGATACAGTAATCACCTTGTTTAAATTATTTAACACTACTCATCTAATATACTAATATTGGCTATTTGTAATTACTGATTAACTACTGAGTAATAATTAATCAAATATTTTATCTTCTGCATGTTTCTCTTAGGCAAATTTCATTCATATACAAATTTGGGAAGACTGACACTTTTGACTTTACAGTTAATTTTACGAGACACAAATATCCAATCACCAGAATTTGAGGTAACACAAAATACAAAGTTGTGCCAAATGAATGCTGTGCTAAAGAGAGAGAGCAAGCAGTCTGTGTTGATCCTTCAGGCCATTCATGAACTTTCACAGAAATATTTGTAATTAGGACCTACATGTTGCTCAGGCTTAATCCAGCACCTTTTTTTCCTAAATGACCACCTCATTAACAATTGGCAAAGAATGATACTCAAAAAGCAGAAGGTTTAAGGAGCAATTCCCGCAATAAGATCATTACGTAGGGGAGGTAAAGGATGTACTACTACAGAGCTCACTTTAGAAGTTCTCCTCTTTAACTTCTTATAGTTTCAGAAGTTTGGAAACATTGCACTATGGTTATATCTTTCAAAATTATACACAATATATTATGTCACATTTATACCATGCAGACACTTAGGACAAATGCTATTGTGGCCTCCTTCTAATGCCTCCTGTTGAGGATTATCATTGTTTTCATTCTTGGTCACGAGCAAAAAAATTCACAATAGTGAATTTTTAGAGTACTGTAATAAAAAAAAATTAAAATAAAACCACTACAAAAAAAGTCTCTTGGCATAATTTATGTGCATTCTAANAATTCACAATAGTGAATTTTTAGAGTACTGAAAAAAAAAAAAATTAAAATAAAAGCACTGCAAATAGTCTCTTGGCTTAATTTATGTGCATTCTATTCACAAAGATTGAAAATTCTCCAGGGCAGGTATAAAAGGCATAAAATACAGTGCATATCCAAACCTTCCATCCTTATTGACTGTCAGTTTGGTAGATGCAGTAAATAAAAATCTCATATCGTCATATAATTTACTGCTCTTAATGCTCTGAAAATTTTCTTTAAGGTATTATTAATCAATTCTAAGAATTACTTCTCCTAATTCCCAGAGGTCTTTTCAACATCATTAACAAATATGTCAAAAAGACCAACAAAAATCCATAAGCAGGAAAATTACTCAGTATGATTGTCTACCCACAAAGGCCTGTAAGAAATGGATGTTACCACCTTTCTTGGCATAACATAAAATCTCTGATCAGATCCACATACCTTTAATCTGAGTCAAAAGGTTCAGCAAATACATCTGCATGGGGATTGAATTCAAGCTAAGACATTCCTAGCTTTACATGTGAATTTTATTAAACAAGAGGAGGTTTCCACAGATTTAAAATGCCAAATAAGAAGTTCTGCTTAGCAAGCATGAAGCATACCCTGATGATAGCATTACACTTCTACCATATTTACTGATGCAAATATTGTAAAATTATGAATCCCTTTTCCTTTCAGATGTTACAGAACTGACAATTATATTTAATTTAACTTCTTCAGGTCTGTTGCAACAATTGTCAGAGGAAGAAACAACAAAAATTCTTATACAATCCTCTGATACACAGAAATAGAAAATAAAATTCAACAGTTAATGTAGCTTTTAAGACTGCAGTACAGACATTTTTGGTGTACACACCTGCAAATTTGAACAGGCAAAATCCATCATATATAAGCAAAGTCACAGAATCGCCTTAGTTTTTCTACCCACAGCAGTTTGATGCATCAAGCACCAAGATTTTCAAGGTAAAAGATTTATTATCCTCTCTGTTCAGAGGACATAAATAACTGTCAATTTATTGAATAAAAAACAAATCTTGAATTTTAATGAATTGCAAAGAGAAACTGGGGAAAGGAATTGCAATTTCTACAACTGTTCTGTACAGAAATAGAGGGGAAACACAATTCAAAGGTAAATTTTACACCTAAAATTTATATACTTATACTCTGAAATTACAGCCTTCTTTTCTTATTTTTTTCTCATATTTGTATCTTAAAAACAGTAAATATTGCTCAAAGGTTTCAATCCATTCAAATCCATAGGAATAGAGCCAAAATCAGCAGTCATCTTCCTAAAAATTTTTCTTTGTTTTCAACATTTATCAATGATCACTCCTGAACTTTCCAGATGAACTTGTCCTTTTGACTTTTTTTCTCCAACCTCAGTCACAGCAAATTCCTTTTCAAGCAGCATCTTTGCAATATCTTAGAAAATTATTAGAGTTATTTGTGGCCAGATGAACCTTTGCTTGTACTCCCAAGTCCTTGTACTTTCTCTTATGGGTATCAGCTGAACCACTTCACAGCTTTTAACAGTCACTGTGTGATCAGACTCTGCTGGGATGTATTACAAAGAGTTAAGTATGGGTTTAAACAAACTACCTTCAAAAGAATCCATGGGCCTTGGGCCATTCAATTATGGAGATTTTATGGAGCACTGTAGCAAAATTTTTTTTGTTTAAAACCCCATATTCCTCAGGCAGCAGAATTTTGAGAAACATGAGTGTAAGACAAGGTACATAAAAACAACTAAATGTTATCACTCTGAAAGAAAGAATTTAAGACCAAAGGGAGAGATAATTTTTTTGTTTGTTTCATTATTAGGTGGGAGCTGGAAAAGCAAAATGTGAGAAAGGCAAGCTGTTCCACTGAAGCTGTTTAGTTTCATAATATACCTCTGAAGATATCACTTTCTGTCTCTCTCCTTGAATGAAAAGTTAGAAAAGGAAAAATGGTCATTGAGTAAGGCTCATTAATTTCAATATATACTCATTATGAACTCTTTTATTGATTTTCTGTTTTATTTCTTTGTCTTTGTCTGATACTGCAACCACTCCACAATATTCAGCAATCATTCAAAAAGAAAAAGCAACAAACTAGGAACAACTTCAAAGTTTACTATGCTTAAAAAAATGCCAACAAAATATGGTTTATTTACAGTAGTGAGGTCCAAATCTTAAACAGAGTGACAGTTAATTTTCAGTGAAGAATATTATTAAACAGCATTTAATTAATGATTTCCTCTCTAATGTCTATTACTATGCTAGTAAAAAAAACAAAACAAAAAGGATTAAGTTTGTAAAGAGACTATTTTTTCTTATGTTTCTAATCTCTCTTAAGTGAAAAGGAAAATCAGAGAACCAGAAAAATTCAAATGAAGCATTTATTGCTGTGGCTCAAGAAGTAAATGAAGTTTGGAAATTAATGTCCTCACTGGTTTTAACATAAATATCCATTTATTGTGCACAAACAAAAAAAAACCAACATTTTTTCTTTCTTTACTCTTGATGGATATTCTATTACTAAGCTAATAATTCGGCAAACTGACAGATACTGACCTAACCAGATGTTTTCTGCTTTATTCCAGTCTTCTGATTTTGTGATGTGAAAAATAATTTTGCACACCTCCAGAAAAAAAGAGCGTAGTATGGCAACTGCATGTTCCTCAAGAAACAGGAAGAGATGGGATTTAATGCCTTTCCAGAACTCAGTTAAGAAAAATAAAAGCCCATTAGGTGTCCTGAATGCTCTTGATACAGAGTGAAGTAGCAACAGAAATAACACAGCTGAACTCTACTGGTATTTCATAGTATCTGTTTATGTTGATGGCAGACAGGCAAAGAATAAAAATATTTTAAAGAAAAATCTAAAATACCACAAAAGGACAATAATTTGCAGTGTTTTTCTTATTTTTTTCTTCTTAATCCTGGCAACAGAAGAAACAATCTTACTTCTAGATGTAAGTGCCTGAAAGGAAATGCTGACATTGCAACTCAGACAGAACTATGGCAAACAAAGAAGGAATTATATTGGAAAAGTGAATCTTCAAATATGGTCAAGTAATTAGAGAAAAGGATAATTTTAAAAAGACAAATTTTATCACAGAGGAATTGCTAAATAGGAAAGAAAGCCAATTAAGAGCAAGCCAAGAAGCTTGTTTGTGTTGTAAATTCTGTCTTTACCACTCTCAAGTTTGTTAGACTTGCAAAATACAAAATTTAGACAGAAACCAAAAATCTGTATTTTTTACTGATATTATAGTAAAATTTCAGCTCCCTACTCCCACCACTAATATCAGGCTCATTTAATCAGTATTTTCAACTTTTATTGTGCTGTATTCTGAACACAAAATACTGAAGTGACAATGGAGATGCCCCATATAATTATTTATTAGGAGCATGGAATTTTTGATGTGGTGGAAAAGGGTTCTCCAGTGAATCAGGAACCCCATGATAGAATTATTCTTCAAATAGATTAAAATAAATATGTCAAATAAACATGCATTTTGTTATTTAAATTGTAATAAATAAATTTACTGGTCTCTGTTTCCTTTAGCTTGGCCTTACTAAGACTGAATCAACTAGAATTATTATACTAGTCATTTTCTAATGCAATCCTGTTCAAATCACAAAATTTCTCATGTTACTACAACATGATCATGCTATTACCACAAACATCATAGATAGAGGCCAATAAAATATATATTTTTGCCTCTGTAATATATTGTAATGGAATTATAGTAACAGAACCTCACAATATTTTGCAGCCACCCTTAGCTACACAGAGAGATGGTACTTTTCCCCCTAGGCATTATTACTCTGTTATTGTCACCATATGTTATGTACCAAAAAAAAAAGCAGATGGAACATTTATTTTTTAATAAAGATGGGTACAGAAATCCTGATCCACCTCCAGATTGTAGCTAAAAGGTGTTATTCTAAAGGTTGTGAATCTATATCTGACAAAACTATTAGAAACAAATGTCCAATTAGAAATGCATAATGATAGTTTTTCTAAACATAATTAAATAAGTATATGTCATTCACATAGCTTAGTTTCATCCACTCTTTCTGTTCATCAGCTACATTCTATCAACATAAAGAAGTAAAATAAATTATTGAAAGAGATGCCTTAGACAGACAAGTGATGTCTCATTTTAAGCAAAGTAACACTGCATGAAATCATCCTTAAAAAAAGAGATCAATGTAACCTGAAGGAATCTTTCATAGTTATACTTATTTTGTTGGGACAGAGTTGATTTTCTCCATAGCAGCTCCTACGATGTTTTATTTTGAATTACTGGACAAAAGAGTGTTGTAAAATTAGCTGTTTCAGCTATTGCTGAGCAGCACCTGCAGAAAATCCCAGCCTTTTCTGCGTCTCGTGTTGCCCTGACTGGCAAAGGGACTGGATAAGCAAGGGGACTGGGGATGGGCAAGAGGCTATGAGGGGACACAGCTGGGACAGTTGAACCCAACTGGACAAGGAGGTATCCCAGACCATGTCATGCTCAGCATATAAAGCTGGAGAAAGAAGAAGGGAGGGCAGTGCATTCAGAGTAGGGAAGCTACAAAGCCAAAATCTGGCTTTTTCACCTTTACTATTCTCAGGTAGACATACTGCCCTAGTGTTCAGCAACATATATAGATGTCCTACTTAGCAAATGAGTACAACAAATCAAAATTTCCAAGTCAGCTCTATCGAGTATGATGTGCACAGATGATAGGAGCACATTCAGGACAGGCAATAAAGTTTTCTCATGTGAGATTTACTGTGGTGTGAGGTCAAACCAACAATGCAGAGCACTGCAACACGACTTCTGCTTTTCCCAAAATCAGGGCACCACTGCACAAGTCTTATGAAACTGATCTGTATAATGGACCTGCCCTGGATCCTCAGGTTTTCAGTTAGAAAATTTTGCAATCAATTCAAGATTGTATTTTGAACAAGACCACTACCAAACATCTATGAACAAGACCTCTGAATGTCACTTGAATGTAATTTCTGTGGGTGGGGGAGAGAAGAGATATGAACACCTTAACACAAAAACATCAGTATGTTTTTTGCTTGCTTGTTTTTTATTGCAGCCTCATATTACATCTTGAGTGCTATCACATTGACAAAACCATTGGTTTTTCCAGTTGCAGTCCTTCTGTAAATACAGTCCTTCATATATCATAATATATATCTAATGCATACATTAATCCAGCTCAGTTTACCAATTCCACACTGCTGCTGTATATTCAATACACGTGGAAAAGTTAAAAGTGACATTCCCATCTAGATTATCTTACTGACTTGTGTAAGCAATTTCATACAGCTGTCCTAAATACACATTTGCACATTATATTAGCACAATATATGAATATATTCATAATATTCATACTTATTAAACTTTTTGTTTACATATTAAACTTTTCTATCTGACTGATCATTGGAGTTTTTTGTGAACAATAGATCTCTGCAGTAACCACATGGAAATGCTACCTGGCACAAAGGGTGAAAAAACACCTCAAAACTGTATAATTAGATATGTTCCTAGAAGCTATTGAAATACTAGAGTGTGGTGGAAAGAATTCACAATAAGCAATTTACAGAGCCCATCCAAAGCCAGGGTAATATTTCTATTTCTGATCTTGAAAATAAAGTATGTAACACTATTCTTTCCTTGAACTTTAATATGTGTGCTATGAGAACTGTAAGGCACTTTTGACAGGTCTCCTGAGCAATTTACCTGAGGACTATTCTAAAGCAGCATAATTTTCCTGTCAGCATTTGCTGGTGTCATCGGGGGAGTTATGCCTGGTTTTGAAGCAGGCTGGGGCAAAAGGTAAGAGGACACAATACACAGAAAAAGTTAAAAAGTTTAAATATTAAACTATTATAGCATTCCTCTTGTCTTATGAGGACAATGCATAGAAAGGTAGCACCATACCATAAAAACTTTGAGTTAGTGTGTATGTCTTCCACCATTCCCCATCAGTTTCTCATACCAAAAATTCTCTTTTGCCCAATCTAACAAGGCCTATTTTTTCCCTTCTCAGTGGGAATTGTTCAACCAAACATTCAAATTCTGCTCAATCATTTCCTACCATGCTAATGAAATACCTTCTACCATATATATAAATAGAAATTAATGATACTGAGAGGTTAAAAAAAAAGGTAGATCTGCTCAAAGACAGGGTGTGGGTTTTTTTGTAAAATCATTTAAATATTAAAGACTCCAAATAAGAAACAGACAATACAACTACGTAATTTCAACAACAAAAATTTTGAGTGAAAGGTTATATTTACTTTGGGATATATTAGAAAAGGCCACCGTATCACGGGTGACATTTCTAAATATCAATTTAGCTGATCTTATGAAACAGCTCCTCTTTCTCTGGAGCCAAACTCAAATACTCCAGTGCAAGTTCCTTAGCCCAGCAGCATTGTTTAAAAATAAGAAATTCATATCTTTTGTCCACAGTTCGAATGTAGATAGGAAATACTGCAGCCTACATGCACATCCAAGCTGGACTCTATAAGCCTGCTTTTACTAATCCAAATCCACAGCTCAGTAGTTCATACACAGGCCACTCATTTTATTTAAGATACTGAATATCTTAATTTATAATAATTATTGTGTTAAAAATACATCAGGCAGGTAAGAGATCACAACAGGTAGCCAAGTGATTACATAATATCTATTTTAGGGTTCATAAATAGCATCTGTAAAAACTTCTGATTCTGTTATTATGCTGATTTACTGCTTGAAGGCGTAAGAAAGTTGAGTTCACATCAATGTGCCTGGGTTTTGGAACATGCCGTGAACTGGATGTTTCAAAATTTTCCTATGATTCTCCACCACTACAAAACATTCTTGTTTCTATTTCTATTATTAGTATTTAAAAAACCAAACTATATTTTTCTGTACTGGTCTGTATTGGGACCAGAGTTATTTAATATCTTCATTAATGACAAAGATGAAGGAATTGAGTTCACCTGCAGCAAGTTTGCAGATGACACCAGGCTGAGTAGTGCAGTTAACCCACCTGAAGGATGAGATGCCATCCAGAGGGACCTGCACAAGCTCAAGAAGTGGGACAATGCAAACCTCATGACATTTAACAAGACCAAGTGCAAGGGGCTGCACCTGGGCCAGGTCAACCCCCATTATCAGCACAGGCTGGGAGAGGAACAGATTGAGAGCAGCCTTGTGAGAAGGACCTGGGGGTGCTGCTGGGTGAGAGGCTGGACACGAGCCAGCAAAGTGTGTNAGGGACCTGCACAAGCTCAAGAAGTGGGACAATGCAAACCTCATGACATTTAACAAGACCAAGTGCAAGGGGCTGCACCTGGGCCAGGTCAACCCCCATTATCAGCACAGGCTGGGAGAGGAACAGATTGAGAGCAGCCTTGTGAGAAGGACCTGGGGGTGCTGCTGGGTGAGAGGCTGGACACGAGCCAGCAAAGTGTGTTTGGAGCCCAGAAAGCCAAATGTGTCCTGGGCTGCATCCAAAGCAGCGTGGCCAGCAGAGCAAGGGAGAGGATTCTGCCTCTCTGCTCTGCTCTGGTGACACCTCACCTGGAACACTGCACCCAGCTCTGTGCTCCTCAGTACAAGAAAGACATGGACCTGTTGGAGTGAGTCCAGAGGAGGCCACCAAGTTGATTAGAGGAAAGGAGCACCTCTCCTATGAGGAAAAGCTGAGATAATTGTGCTTGTTTAACCTGGGAAAGAGAAGGCTTTGGGGTAACCTAATCATAACCTTCCAGTACCTGAATGAGCCTACAAGAAAGATGGAGAGGGACTCTGTACAAGGATGTGTAGTGACAGGACAGGAGGGAATGGCTTCAGAGTGAAAGAGGGTGGGTTTAGATTAGATATTATGAAGAAATTCTTTACTGTGGCAGTGATGAGGCACTGGATCATGTTGCCCAGAGAAGTTGTGGAAGTCCCATCCCTGGAAGTGTTCAAAGCCAGGGCAGATGGAGCTCTAAACAAACTGGTCTGTTGGAAATTGTCCCTGCACATGGCAGTGGAGTTGGAACTAAATTGTCTGTAAGGTTCCTTCCACTGTAAACCATCCTATGGTTCTCTGACTCTGGTATTCCATATATGCTACCTGGGAGTATGTTACACAGCTATATTTTTTAAATTGCTTTGTCATTAATTTCAATGTTTAAGGTTAAAAAAATCTTGAATTTTGTTCCCTCCTTGTCTCACCTCTCTTCAGAAAACTTATTTTTACTTTCTATGCAGGAACAACTCTAATCCCAAAGAAGTTTATTTAAAATACAATGTACATTTACCACACACCAGCTAACAACTCCTTCATTTTCATAAAACAGCCTAGAGTGGAATGTGCTTTCAATCTAAACATGTTTGCAATCTTTTTTAGGGCTGTGTGATTTTGAAGCATAATTCCATTTTCTTCTTCTTGGTTCAAAGCAAGAAGCCCCAAGTTTTATTTACTTACAAATAAATAAAAAAATTTACTGTGTCTAGTTTTATATGACCATTTATAGAAGAAATGACAAGTGATCCTAACACAATTTTTGATGTTTAATTTTTGGTTTAATTTTTATATCCTATTCAGGATAAGGAAAATATATTAATGCCCTGTATTTATACATTTAATAATTTAGAGACTACAAAGAGCAAGTGAAGTCTTGGCTTACAAGATTGAACACTAATATCTTTTAAAACTCCTTTTTAAATATTACATTGTTTTAATTATAGATATTTTGGAGTTGGTTTTTTTCCATCAATTGATTCTTTTTTATTTTTTCAGTATGTGAACACATCTTTATAACGGACAAAACAAAAATGGATAGTATAAATATACCTATTCAGAAAATTATAAAAAATTATATAGAACACAATTTATTATTCCAAAGTACTGTATGCAAGTTAGGGAATCATGTCAAAGATTTAGAGACAAATCTTGTTTTCTTTACAAAGACGAAACAGAGGGGTTTTTTTCCATGTGAGGAATAAAAATTTGAAACTATTTCTAGACATTTTTTCTCATAAACTCCAGTTTTCACAGCTTCTCTTTGATTGGCATATGACCTTCAGCATTCTAAAGAGTAAAACTTCTGCTTCATGCACATGATCCTGATTGGTTCTTATGAAATTTAATATAGACATATCCTGAAGCATTTGATTTAACATTTCTGTGCGAGTTGCATCCACTGTTCAGTGAAATTAACTTATCTGCATTTAGAAGCTAGTAAGCACCACACATGGAAAGGTCTTGAAAACCTCTTGTGACTTGTCATCATGCATTTGGGTCACTAATAATAAATTCTTTATAAATAAATTAGAAGCTAAATTTCATTACCTGAAACATTTCAGAAAAATAAGCACTTGGAAGAAAATAATTTGTTCTTGGATAAGAACTAACTAATATAGTGAAAAAACACTAGAAATTCAGAAAACATCTTTTCTAGTCCTTCATTACCTAACAATTAGTAACAGAATACTAAATTGTAGTCACAATGGTGTCAGGGCATATAATTTCTTTAACATTTCT
Source organism: Dicaeum eximium (assembly GCA_013396995.1). Classification (NCBI taxonomy): domain Eukaryota; kingdom Metazoa; phylum Chordata; class Aves; order Passeriformes; family Dicaeidae; genus Dicaeum; species Dicaeum eximium. Next base: position 292,545 of record VWZP01001589.1, on the reverse strand, counting down.
CTCTTCCTATTTCAGGGAATGCATACATTCATAAAAAAAAAACAAAACCAAACATAAGCATTCAAGGCTTATTATTATTTTCACTATCCTCAATCTTTTAGTGTGAACACCACCATTTTTTATATTATTGAAGTTTTTATTACATCTTGATGGAAACAAACTGAACAGTTTACAAGCCACAGCTTTTTTGTGGAATGTTGTGAAAACAGAAAAGAGTAGAGTCAAATTTAGTTTTGTTGAGAATTAAAAAAATTTAAAATGTCTCATTATTTTACTCTAGGACCTTATGTTCTTTCTCTTTATAGCACATTTTCCTAAAACTTCTGAATTTATGGAGTTGATATTTTCTAAATCATAAAGACTATTCTTGTATATAAAATAAAATAATTTATTTATTAGACTCAAGAAGTCCCAGTAAGGTCAATAGAAATAAAGTTTACTCTCAGCACAACCATCAGTTTCTGAAACAAACAGAAACATCAATAGCTTTCTTCACCTAATCAATGCAGACAGATTGATTTTTCAGAAGGCAGACTATTATGTATGTCTGAGTACCCTGACCTTTCTGATTTTACCAACAATATTCTTCATGTAAATTGATCTGCCTTATACCATGGGAGCCAGGGATGCAGAACTGCCAAAAGCATTCACTTCTACTTAGTTAGCTGGAAATATTACTCCTCACGAAAAAGCACCTTCTTCAATCATGGTGTGCCATGTGATGAGTTGTAAATGTCTAGGACAATTCAGAACTGCAGGTACTTTTACACCTAGTAATCATAAAACCACAAGAGTGTGAATTGATTTAAACTTATCAGTTCTAGGCCATTAGACTTGGTAAAAGGTATTTCCACTCAACTATACAGGAGCCCATTACAGTCATTTCCATCTGAAGGTCAGCAATCACCAGTGTTGACCTTCAGCATGACATAAAAGTTATCAATTGATTAGTTTACCAGAACAAGGAACAACCACTCAACAGTAACAAAAAACCGAAACACACACACACACACACACAAAAAACCCAAACAAAAATCCCCCCAAAAAACACTAAAACAAACCAAACAAAAAAACCCACCCAGAAATAAACCTACAAAACCAAAAAACTCATAAAAACAAAAACAAAAGCAAAAGAAACCAGCTCACATTTAATCAATCAGAACAGAAGAAACTTAACATTTTGGTGAATTAGGCTGGACTAAAACTATCCCTGTTCAACAGTTTTATAGCCTCTTAGCCGAGTTCTAATTCAGATACAGTCATTTGATACTAAGTGATGGACAGTGGGGCTCTAAGGGCAGAGGCTGGGCTGCCTGGGCTCGGGGCCAATTTAGAGACAATATAGCTCAGGGCATGCCCCTGATCCCCTTTTAGAAAGGACCTTAAATAATGCTTGGACAAAATGCTCTGCTGGAAACCAAAAGTAAGTGCTGCTCAGCTCCTGGCTTTGCTTCCCTTAGGGAATGGGTGCCCCTCTGACATATTGGGGCAGAGGTTAACATACTGGTTTTGATGCTGACACCGAAATTACAGTAGTGCAACGTAAGAGGAATTCCGGATTCTAAATACTTACAGCCATTTCATATCTATACAACACTGGCAAGAAAAGCAGTCTCCACAGACTAATCATTTGCAAAATTGCAAGGACCCCTTGCGAAGTGTAGGACAGAAAAATATTTTCTAAGATAACATTTTTAAGGGTTTCTACAGCCTGCTTAAGCAAGGTGTACAGCAGTGTATTAAATGTAGTATACTATCTGGCACTGCAGAAATTGCATCTTCCAACATGGTTACAACTCATTTGTATTACACATTTGGTAATGTGAAAATAAATATCTTTGGTAAGATGTATGGCTGGAAGTGAGGATTTATTATGATATCTAAGAGTTCCTGCTAAATGACTTCATGATTGATATTTCTGCTTGTAGATAATAGGTAAAATAATGTTGAAGATTATTTATTTTCCTTTGCAATTATGTTATATGTCAACACAGCTTAAGAACGTCTTGAAATTGTTTTTTAACATATTCACTTCCCAACTGTAATTAAACAAAGATACTAGAAATATCAGATGCTATTCCCTTACCAAAAAATAAAGAATTTCTTTCACAATGTTTTTGCAATAAGAAGTGCAATTTTAGACTACAACAAAAGAACATCTTTAGTATTGCCATACAAATAAAATTGTGGTCAAAGCATCTTAAAAAAAAAGAAAAAGAACAAAACCAGAAAAAATGGATTTTGCCTTGATGTAGAGAAATAACTTTGGTTATCTTACATAAACTATTATTTTCCTTCATCACAAATTTTCTGGAACAGAGAAAGGCAGAGAGGTCAATATTCCTAAATTGAGAAAAGCAAAGCATAGGGAAGAGATGAGGTCAGACAAGAGGTGTTTAGATCCAGTATTTGTGCTGTTAGGGGACTACCTGTCTCCACTGAATCTTGACAAAATTACCTTAAATAAAAACAAAACAAAAGCTGTTATTTCCATTCTCTTCTTTAGCACAGGACTAAATTTTTATGAAATTCTTAAGCCTCAAAGTATTGTGCTCTTTTTTTTTTGTTTTTAATAAGGTCTAATGAAGAAATACCAGACTATTTCCAATTAGATTTAGATGACTCTTTCCATATATTCATAGAATGGTTTGGGTTGGAGGGGACCCTAACATCATGTGATTCCAAACCCCTGCCATAGACAGAGACATCCATCACTAGACCAAGTTGCTCAGAGCCCAATCCAATCTGGCCTTGAAAACTCCTGGGGATGGGGCAACCACAACTTCTCTGGGCAACCTGTTCCATGCCTTACCACCCTCAATATAAAGAATTGCTTCCTAATAACTAATCCAAACCTACTCTCTTCCAGTTTGAAGCCATTCTGCTTTTTTCCATCACTACACATCTGTGTAGAAAGTCCCTTTCCATCTTTCTTATAGGCCCACCTTAGATACTGGAAGGCTGCAACTATGCACCTCTGAGCCCACTCTTTTCCAACTCTGAACAAACTCAGTTCTCTGAGCCATGCCTCGTAGAAGAGGAGCTACACCTTGGACTCACTCCAACAGGTCCATGTCTTTCTCCTTTGGAGGAACCAAGAGCTGATGCAGCCCTGCAGGTGGGGTCAGAGCAGAGGGCAGAGTCCTCTCCCTTGCTCTGCTGGCCATGCTACTTTGGACACATTTGGCTTTCTGGGATGCAAGAGCACATTCCTGGCTCATGTCCAGCCTCTCACCCACCAGCAGCCCCAAGTCCTTGTCACAGGGCTGCACTCAATCTGTTCATCCCACAGCCCGTGGTGATACCAGGGGTTGCCCTGACCCAGGTGCAGCCCCTTGCTCTTGGTCTTGTTAAACCTCCTGAGATTTGCATTGCCCCACTTCTTGAGCTGGATATACTGGGATAAATAAGTAAAAGGAAGGGAGGAAGGAATAAATAAATAAGAGAGGGAGGGAAGGAGGGAGGGATGAAAAGAAAGAAAAGGAAAGAAAGAAGGAATAAGTAACATGATGAAAGTTTACATAGAGACATATCTTTACACAAACTTGGCTAAAAGTGTAGAAAGTGAGAGGGCAGATCAGGGACAGCCATGATCTCTTCAATGAACATAATGACCCAAGATAGCTGTTCTGAAAACAATGGGCTATGCATAGCACAGCAAGGCAAAGCACAAGATATTCCAAACCTCTACTGCTGACTGTTCAAAGAACTGAAGTTTCCAAATGTCAAATATTTTCAAATCCATGAGCATGCATTTTTAAGAGAAATACTGCTGAGGAACAATTCCTTTTTTTATTTTCCAAGACTGTTAAATGACATCCCAAATTGAAGGCTGAATTAGCCTTCCCTTACGTTTTAATTTTTAAAAAAAATTTTTCTTAAAAAATATTTGAATCACAGAATATCCTGAGTTAGAAGGCCCCTACAAAGATAAGTCCAACTCCTTTTCCTGTAACAAGTGAATTTGAAAGTCTGCTACTTCAAAGAAGTTGAAATTTAATCAGAGGAAATATTTTAAAATATTCAGTAACAGTAGCACGTACCTTGCCAACTGAGACAAGCTTTTAGATATTTCACACAGGGCAGAAATTTCTATATAACTGAAAAGACTAATCACTGCTTAATCAGATTTGACAGGCTGAATTCAAAGGAATGAAACTTGAACAGAGCATTGGCACACTTGGACGCACATTTTCCCCTTTACCAACGGACAACTTAATCATAAGACAAAAGAAAAATAAAACTAAATAAAATTTTTGACCTTCTATCAATAGCAATAATGTTAAGAAAATATTTTAGGAATTAATAAAATGAGGGGAAAAAAGAGAATTAAAAACCGGTATTTTATCTTATTACAGATTTTGAGAACCATTTGAAAACATATTCAAGTCTGAGAATAGAGCAGAAGAAAGTTAAACCAGTTTCTCATACATATATTCTGGAGTAGAGTCTACTGTGGTTATTTCATAAGGGAACTAGATAAAATATTATATCACATGAATAGTGTAAGTATCTTTTTAGAAGGGGGAAAAGTAGATCTTAAAATCTGGCAGTACTTTTATGAAGATAACTAAGAGAGGCTAAATAGGAGATGAGGAACAACTTTCAGAAATTATAAAAACTATTATTAATCCTTTTTCTAACAAATCAACAGCAAGAAACCTCATAGTCTATTGACAATTACATAAACAATATAAAAAATTAAGGAAACAAGAAAGCTACTTGAATTTCCTCTGTATTCACATGGGAGAAGCAAGGAAATAAATAATTCTGTGCCTATAGATATAGATATAGATATAGATAGATAGATAGATAGATAGATAGATAGATAGATAGATAGATAGATAGATATGGGTTACATCAGAGAATCTGTCTCAAACTGAACATTACCATAATCCAAGGAGACAAAATGGGTAGTTAAAAAGGTCCTGGGACTAGATACCAGACATTAAAGAATTCAAAAAGCCTAGAAAACAGCTAACACAAGGACAATTTTTAAAATGCTTCAAGAAGGCATAAAAAAGCCCAGAAAAAACTGATATTGACATTCTTGACTACAAATAAGATGAGGTATAGGAAAATATTATTTATTGAAGAAGAATCAAAACAAATTTTAACCAAAAAATCTTAGGTCTTATTAACTTATGCCAGTTTTCTGAATGGGTCAATAAATTGACTCTGCTAGACCAGAGGCCTAGGCAGGTCTTCAAATGGCATTTAATAAGATCTTCTACAGTGATTCTTAGAGAAACTTAGCTGACATAAAAAAGGTCCTTATATATAGGAATAACTAGTTACTAAATTAGGAAAAAATAAGTGAGAAGGGAAAGAAGAGAGGAATAATTGAGCAGTTTCCATAGTGTTGGAAGATCATACCAGTGATGATGTGAAGAAAGAGGGAACTGAATTCATTTTCTGTTTCAGTATCATGAAAATGTGAAGGTAGATGTAAAGCAAATAGTATAAATGTTTTACTAATGTGCAGCTAATTTACAATTTTTCATGGCAGGACATAGTGAATGCTAAAAATTTGCATGTGCTGAAAAATGATTTTTAAAAATTACCAAAAAAAGTTCTCAGTAAGCAGTATTAAAGTTGAAAAATGCTGATCTCATTGTGGAAACTTCTAAGACATGAATTGCTAAGAGGCCATGACAGTTCTCTGAGACAGCATTCCTGTGCTGCTCTTAGTAAATATTCTTTACACACCCATTTTTGGTCAATGTCAGATATGGGATATAGCACTAGATGGACTTCTATTCTGATGGCATGCAAATATTCTCATGCTACTCTGCAAAAATAAAAAAGGTAACTGGCTTTTTCAAAGTAAACTTAAAAAAAAATAGTGTTCTAAAAAGAAAGAATAAATATAGAATAGCTAGTTATATATATGCTTAAAAAAATTTATAGCTTTTCTGGTTTCCCTCATCACAATAAAATGTGTAATTAAAAATATTTATAAGGGCTTTGAAAAATGTATAATTACAATTTACAGGCCCATTCAAGAAGTTAGAAAATATGTGATAAAATAATAAAATTAAATGAAAATTTTGAAATATATGAATGATCCTAAAATGATACCACTAGGCAGATGCAAATGAGAGATTAATTTTTATATCCGTTCTTGGGCTTTCAGCTTTCCTGTCAGGAATTCTGAATTAGATATCTTTGGAACTGGAAACAAATTAGTAAGAAAAGTACAGTGCCGAGTGTTGATCCATAACAGTTGTAATCCAGTAATTTTTTCCACTGTCTTTTATTAAACATCAGCATAATTTGCTAGAGGAAACATATCCATAAAACTCCATTTTTATTAGTTTTAGCTCTAAAATTTAGTCAGTTTTCTAAGAAATTGAAATGAGCATTTCACCAGAAAGTAATTAGAAAACAAACATATAAAAAAACCTGTAAGCTATATTGTAATTCTGACAAAATATGTTGTGTTTTAGAATTCCATTAAGGGAGCAAATTGTGCAGCCTGTACTGTTTTATCACTGCAACAAACAGCCCCAGTGGTTTTTGTTGAAACAAATATATTTCTCCACTGGATGAACGGTGCTAGATGAATATCAAAGGCTTTAACAATATTACCATAGTTACATCTCCTCTCGAGTTTTGTCCCGATGAAGAGTCAAAAATATATAAAAAACTCAGTCCAAGAGATCCGTGACACAAACCCAGCAATGAAGCACACGGCAATTAACATAGTCTTAGTTATGTATTCAAATTCCTCTCTTACCATCCAGGCAAATTATAAAACTCCTCCTCTGGGCTGTGGTACCTTCTCAGAGCGCATCTGGCCCTGCCCAGGCATTCAGGGTGTGCAGATCACTGCCTACAGATCACAGATCACTGCCTACACTCCCTGCATGTGCTCACTGTTGACAAGGAAGCAGGTGGCAACTCCTGTCACATTTGGCCCTACTCACACCCCCAATTCAGCACAGCATAAGTCGGCAAACAGACCAGAGCAGCAAAAGTTGAGCCCCACACACAAACACAAGGAGTCAAGATTTTTCCTGCTCCTGTGGCCCTTCATCCACATGTGGCATTAGGCCATCCCAAAAACTGTCCATGCTCCAGCCATATCCAGTCTCTTAGGGCTTAGAGCAAGGGCTGCTAATACCTGAAGCAGAACTTCCCACACAGTTTCCTTTAGAAAGAATTACAGTGCACAAAATCATTCCAAATTAAAGCAATACCAATTCAAGCAGGGATGATGAAAGAATTTGCTTTAAAGCCAAATTATGTCTTTTAACTAAAATGTAAAGGTATGTTTATGCAGCTGCATCAGTTTTCATCTTATCTTGCTCTATTGATTTTTCTTGACCACTTAAATTTGATTTCTCAACTGTACTTCCAAAAACTGTTCTAATTAATAACTTGTGATACATTTCTGTGGAGCTCAGAGTAATAATGCTGTCTCTCATCAAAAGTGTGCTACTGTAGTGATCTAGCCTTATTAAAAAATAAATCCGGAAGTGAGTACAGCTGTGTTATAACATCTTCTTTAGAAAGCGCAGAGACAGAGGATTTTTTTTTTGGAATTTTTGTTAATTTGATTTTTCTAGATCTTAAAAAAAAAAGGAATGTTTGAAATTTGATTTCCTATTCAACCAAAAAGATAGATTTAGGGAGCAGCAATTTAGTCTTATAGCCTTTACTAGTTTTGTTTTGGTTTTTTAGTTTAAGGAAGAATGTCGTTCACACTGTACCTACTCCCACACTAAACTTTGTATCCATGAAAATTAGAGTTTACAAGTGATTCAGTGTTAGGAAGACTTCATGGTTACAGATGATGAATTATTTTCTGCATATAAGAAAACCATCATTAAATACCTCCTATAACTAAGAAGAAGAAATACACCTTTCACTTCTAAGGGAGGAAAACAAAGGGTCTAAGGGAAGGGAGACAGTGGATAATGTTCCTATATTTTAAAAATACAAGGAAAAGGAACCTCATAGAAGTTGTATCAAAAAAAGTAACTTTTGCCTGTGAAATGTGAGGAGCACACCCACCTCTGACACGATGGTGGGATGACCTTGGCTGAATTCCAGATGCCCACCCAGCAGCTCTCTCACACCTCTCCTCTACAGGACAGGAGTGGAAAGGAAGATAGAAGGTTTCATGAATTGAGATAAATTTACCTCACAAGAATAAATAGACTTGACTAGGGGAAAATTAAATATACTACCAGTTAGAAATAGAGTAGGATGGTTAAAAGAAAGACAAAACTAAAATCATCCTTCCTTCTCACCGTTCCTCTCAGGCTCAACATCACTTTGTTACTCATTTTCTCCACTACCTCTCCTCTCTATGCTCAGAAGGGGAATGTCAGGATATGGGTCAATCCACAACAGCTTCTCCCTGCTTCTCCTTCCTCCTCACGCTGTTCCCCTGCATCAGAGTGAGGGGTGTCACTCCCATGGGATACAATCCTCCATGAACTGCTCAAGCATGGCTTCTTCCTGCAGGCCACAGTTCTTCAAGGATTGGTCTAGGATGGGAACTTTCCATGCAATAAGTCTTTTAGGAACAGATTGTTCTAGAGTTGGTCCCCCATGGTCTGAGATTCCTGCCAGGAGCCTGCTCCTGCATGTCCGCAAGGTCTGCACCATGGGCTGCAGAGGAATCTGTGCTCTGGCTGCCAGAGCATCTCCTCCCCTCCCTGCCTCACTGACCTTGGTGTCTGCAGGGTTGTTTCTCTCACATTGGCTCAGCTTTGGCCGCTGGGTTTCTTTTGGAGCCAGTTGGAGCTTCTTGTGTCTGGCAAGGGGAAGCTCCTAAGATCTTCTCACAAAGCCCATGGATGCATGGATTTTTTTGCTAAGAGCATAATAACCTTATCATATTACAGATAGAAATAAAACTTAAAATAAAAATTAGTTTATGCATCCACAAGCTACACAACTCAATATTCAGGTCCACTACAAAACATATTCCATTAATTTAATATTTTATGGCCAGCTATTTACCATAATCATTCAAGATAATGCAAGAGAATAGTTACTATTCCTCAAAATTAATTTATAAGTTTGAATATAAGGTCATATTCACAGATGAAAGAGAAAATATTTTTCCATAAACATCATGTTTTGGGTATTGATTTATACCATTAACAAAGTGGTTTTTTCTTCATGTTATCCCTTCCTAGATGAACCGTTAGACCCATTGAATATTTTTTAGCATGATATTAGTCAAATAATACATCTATTTATTTCAATGGTATTTTTCCATTTCAAGAAGTACAATCAATAAAACTGCATTGTAACAATGTCTGATCCCAATTGTTTCATCAATTCTGCTCATCTTGTACAACAGAAGTTAACCTTTGAAAAAAACATTTTAAACCAACATAGTGCCAGCTAAGAATAATATTAAGGACTCACACTTTTTGAAAGACATAATTAATATTAAATTTTATGTTCAGAACTTCAATCTACATGGTTTACTACTATGAGTGGCAAGAGATTGCACAAATTCTATGTCCTATGGAGGTATGTATACATAGTAAAGAGCAAGATAACTCTCAACACGAAATCATTTGGACAAGGATGTAAGGATTTAATTTCTATATTTATAAGAGCTTTGAAAAATGCATAATTACAATTTACAGGCCCATTCAAGGAGTTAGAAAATACATGATAAAATAATAAAATTAAATGAAAAATCTGAAACATATTAATGATCCTAAAGTTATACCACTAGGAAGACGCAAACAAGAGACTAATTTTTATATCTATTCTTGGTCTTTCAGCTTTCCTGTCAGGAATTCTGAATTAAATATCTTTGGAACTGGAAACAAATTAGTAAGAAAAGTACAGTGCCGAGTGTTGATCCATAACAGTTTGTAATCCAGTAATTTTTTCCACTGTCTTTTATTAAACATCAGCATAATTTGCTAGAGGAAACATATCCATAAAACTCCATTTTTATTAGTTTTAGCTCTAAAATTTAGTCAATTTTCTAAGAAATTGAAATGAGCATTTCACCAGAAAGTAATTAGAAAACAAACATATAAAAAAACCTGTACACTATATTGTAATTCTGACAAAATATGTTGTGTTTTAGAATTCCATTAAGGGAGCAAATTGTGCAGCCTGTACTGTTTCATCACTGCAACAAACAGCCCCAGTGGTTTTTGTTGAAACAAATATAATTCTCCACTGCATGAACCCTCTACAAGTATGAATCAGCCACATATCAATTAACCACACTGAATATTGTTTTAAGCAACTACAATGGATTCTCCAAATAATCTCACAAATATAGGTTTGGGAAAAAAGTGGGATAGTAGGCAACTGTGTTTTGTTTTGGGATTCATTGTATAAAAGATTACCTATATATCTTGAGTCTACTTGCTAAATAAAGCAATAATCATACAGATCAAGATGTACAAAGACTTTTAAACAGCTGTAGTTTCAATTTTTTCTGACCTAGACATCTAACCATCACACACATTAAAGGAGTCATTATTTTTTACTCCTCCAACCCTGCTTACAATGTTATTTTATTTGAACTTGAAGCTACCATCCCAGAAATAAAAGGGTCTTGAAGCAGAAATCAAAGCAATTGTTTTCAGGTTATTTATAGTATTAGAGAAAACCAGAAACAGTCTCAGAATTTTGCAAGGTTCAGCTGTGACATTAGGATGTGTTTACAAAGGAGTAGACAGGTTCCATCTAAATTGAGTTAGACTGGAATCTTTGAAAAAGAAACTCTTTCCTTTCTTAACACCTGTTTTGTAGTTAATGGCAGCAGCAAGTTTAAAAAATATGTCAACTAACTCTACAAATCACTGCCTTCTCCACATATGGCTGACCAGGTCTCCAGTGCCATGACTGACTTGGAGATGAACTCATTGAAAGAGTAATTTTCCTCATAAGACTCTTTCCATAATTTTTCCAGCTGTGAAAGGTTCATCTTCTCATTAAGGGTTTGCCACAGCACTTTAATCCTGTTGATCTTTGATTTTAGTCATGTTGTCAATGGGTGTTTGGTGTCACAGAAGACCATTTATGGTGGTACCACTCGCTCTCTGCAGGAGCCCTGGACACAGTGAGAAGAATGCTTAGGATACTGTGGCAGACTCCTGCAAGGAGACCTGGCTGGAAATGCTGCTGAAGACTACCAGACAGCTCAGCCTTGGGGAGGATGCACCACAGGGCATGGTTCCCAGTCTAAAATGGAGAAACAGCACGTGCTTAATTCACAGCTCTGGAGGGAAAATGCTCCCATCAAAAAGTCTTGCTGTCTCCCTCTGAGGCAATATCCTTGTCTGTAGGTGGGATCAAAAAGTTCTGTCATTAAGCTGAAAGAAGGGGCCAACAAGAACCTTGTGAAACTAAGCAGTGATGAAGTCCTACACCTGGGAAGGAAGAGTCCCTTGCAATGACATGGTGATGTTTTTTCCAAAGCAGCTGCTGCTTATAGACTGGCTAGGCAATCAATCTGCTGGTGGTGTTGATCACTTCTTCATCACTCTTTTTTTTTTCCCCTTCTTTTCCCTTCTCCCCCTTCCCAGTTATTAATGTGTCTTTATCTCAATCCACAAGTTTTTTTTCTCAATTTTGCTTCTCCAGTTCTCCCCTGACCCACTGCTGGGGAGTGAATGAGACTGTGTGGGAGCTTATCTGCCAGCTGGGGTCAAGCCATCACAAACCTGCTGCCCAGAGTAGGTCATCCAGTGCTGGATGCTTTTGAGCTCTCACTGGACAAAACCTTGAATAACTCAGACTTCGGAGATGGTCTTGCTTTGAGCAGGAGGCAGGACTGAAGATCTCATGAGATCCATTCCAGTCTGACTTGTCCTGTGATTCCATGTTTTGCAGTCATTGTAAATCAAATATAGGGATGCTTTACTAACAGAGAGAGCTGATACTAACAGAGATATCTATAGTTTCTACAACTAACTGTTAAAGAAAACCAAACACATAAACAAACCAGCAGAGACATATAGGCAAAAGAGATTTGAAACACAGTAATATGCCTAAGCAGATGAGGCTCTTTCTGGCCATATCTCCAACCTCAAGTTACTCGCATTACAGATAAATCAAGAGAATACTGATGTGATATGGTATGATGTGAGATGTATATGTTATCATAAAATAAATAGTTGTAAAGAAAAGTTAAAACCCGTTGCTTGTTATGTAAGATATGTTAGAAAGGTAGGCTTATATGCATGAGCTTTTATTTGCTATTACTCAGTCATGATGGAAAGAGAAAAAGGTTATTATTACATTTAACAGCAGACATCATGTATAAAACCTCTCCCTCAGTCTTTCCCAAGAGAAATTACCTAGTTACTAAACTCTAAATCTAGTTTCTTAGAATATCATTATTCAACAGCAAATACACTTAAAATAGATTAAATTATTTGTTATTTAGGCAGATCAAAAAAAAAGTTATTGTTTCTCACTACCCAGCTCATAGCATCAGATATGTTCATTTAGTGATCGATTGGTGGGTTTGGGGACCTTTTTGCTTTCTCTTTTTTGAACGTTCAGAGTCTCAATAAAAGTGGGAGCCTTCTGGATTACTATTTAGTTACCAGCATAGAAAACCGTAAAATAAAGGAAATATGCTCAGCTAAGAGTCCCTGAATAAATTATCAAGTCATTTTTAGCAGGACAATAAATGAACAGATCTTTGGAGGAACAAAAAAATAAGGAATAGGCACTTCCTTCAGTTCTCCCTCTCCTGAGAAGAAATTCAATGTTCAACAAGACAAGGAAATTATTTGTCTTGCAGTTTTTTTTTTTTGCTTTGACCTTCATCAAGACTCTGTAGCTCACAAATCTCACTTAATCTCCTCTATTCCTCCCAGTCTTCACTTTTGCTTCCTAGTCTTGTTATACTTGTCATTTCTCCCTGCTCCTTTTAAACATGAACAGATATTCCTTTATGTTTCTGTACCCTACAGAAATTCTGAGCCGCTGAGGTCCAATTGTTCAGGTCTGGGATGCAGTAAGGGCTGCTTTGTCTTGTATAATCATTGTTTTAGGGACACTTTTTGACATCTTGAAATAGTAATTTTGGGTGTGAATGCTCCCTAGATAATCCAACTAAGTAAAACTACTAAACTAAGTAAAAATAAGCTCATTTTTAACCAAAAGCCTACTTTATGCATTTTAATGATCATAACTCAATTTAGTTAGTGTCGCTTTATTTTTTTTCATCTCCAGAAGTTCCTGAATTTCCTTTACCTGCATTTTTAGTTTTCTGGTCTCTTCTTCCAAACACTGTTTTTCCGTTTCTAGTCGCTCTCTCTTTCCCCATTCAGAGGCATTCTCACGCTGCATTCTTTCCATCTGGGAAGGTTGAGGGTAGGAGGAAGAATAACCAAAACAGAAAAAAAAGAGGAATAATCCGATTAAGCCCCTGATTTTCACTGGGTGAAGCTAATGGTTTCACCTCAGAGTAAGGCGAGCATCTTAGAAATCAGCCTAAGGTAAATTTTCCATGTTTCATAAAGTTGAATATTTTAGTTTGAAAATAACCAAGATAGTCAATCTTTCATCAAATGTGCCTTAAAAAAGTAAAGCATGGATAATCTTTTATACAGTAACTGGTAAGAAAATTCTATTCTTTTCCTGTTATTTATGGAAAAATAGTATTAAAATAATAATAAAATGCTTTAAATAACTGATTTTGGCTTGACAATGTCAAAGTTCACTTTTTATTCTCCAAAAGACAAAAAATCAGCATGTTCCTATTCTGTTTAAGATTTAGAAGGATTGCAATAAACATTCATTAAACTGAAGAAGTTCTAAAGTATATCTTCTGTACTACATACAGTTACCCTCATAATCAGAGGAAAGATTTTTAGGTTTTCATGCCAATCTCTTTCTTGTGGTCATAATTAATAGTTTTAAGGGAAATATTATCTATTATGGCCAATGCTGTGACCTTATTTTAGGATAACTTTATGAATTTGTTCCTCAAATCTACATATATGGTGAATTAAATATATCAACAAAAAGACACATTACTAAGTCAGAGAGAGCAGTTATCAAAGAACTGATTTATTCTTCAGAGAAAACTACATAGAGGTTTTTGTCCAGGCTGCATTAAATACTTCTCAGACTTCAAATGAATAAAATGGTAAAGTGAATTTGTGTTTACAACATAAACCAGGTACTTATCAAGTACCAATCAAAACTTATCAGATTATTATTGACAAGTACTTACTCTTAACAAATTATTATTAACTGGCTCTTATCAGGAGATTAAAAGAGATTAACAGATTAAAAACTGTGAAAATAAAAGATTTCAGTTCTTTTAATTGAGGTGAAAAAAAGAAGAGAATTGCTAATATATTAAAAAAAGGTCACAACTTTAAGAGCTTTTACAATTTTCAGTTCGGTGAGAACTAAAATCAATGGTTTAATTAAAATGGTGACAGAAAACATGGTGAGACAATTCTTCATTGAAAAAACAGGATATCTGTGCCAACAAGGCTTTAGAAAGAGCCATAGAGATGTACTTTTTCCGTTCTATTGGTTACTTTTATTCTAAAATCAATTTCTGGCAAATAATGAAAAGGTACTGAATTTAGAGGAAAGAGGATGAGCTGTTACACATAAAATAGACATAATTCGGATCCTGTGAATAGTAGCAATGCCATTCTCTGGCTAAATCAAATTGCGAACTTTTCTGTTCCCACCTTATTTCTAAGTAAATAAAAACAATTAGAAACCAAATAATGTTAAAGAGGCTCATTCAGATTATCAGAGGACAGTAAAAGTGATTGTTCCACTCTGGTCTGCAGTGGTGTGGCCTTACCTCGAGCACTGTCTGCAGTTTTGGGCACAGGTTATCAAAGTATTAGAGCGGGTCCAGAGTGGTAGACACAAATTGCTAACTCCAATGCACAAGTAAATGTTTGATGTTCACATTTTCCTAATGAGATCTTTCAAATCAGTCCACTGAATTTCTGTACAATAGTTGTAAATTAAGGAATCACAACAGTTTAGTAGCAAATATTATTTCTTCCCCTCCAAAATTATGCAAGTTGTTTGAATACTGTCTACTGGACTACAGTCACAAGCCCCATATTTTTTCCTAATAAATATGCAGACATATTTATTATTACAATTATCCATGAAAGTTTGGGAACATGAGAAACCCTGTCTTCTTGCAAAGCACCTGCCAAAATACACAGCAGAAATTCTAAGCATGAAAGCTCACCTTTTCACTGTGTTGACACTAATCAATACAAATTCATTTTTGTCAGACATCAAATAGAGAGAAATCACAAAACCATCCAAGGCTTAATTTCAGTCAAGAAATTAAGCAGAAGATGACTATCACACGAAGATCTGATGTCAAAGATAAATTTATTTACCTATGTCTGTAAAATTTCAATCAATTGCACCCAAGATGCAATTGTGATAAATTTACATATTTAACAGTCCTGATTTCAGCTGGGATAGGAGTTCATTTTCTTCCTAGTAGCTGGTACAGTGCTGTGTTCTGAATTTAGTATGAGAATAATGTTGATAACAGAGGGAAGTTTTCATTGTTACTGAGCAGTGCTTACACTAAGTCCAGGCTTTTTCAGATTTCTCCACTGCCCTGCAAGCAAGGAGGCTCGGGCTGCACAGGAAGCTGAGAGTGGACAGCTAACCCAAAGCAGCCACAGGGATATTCCATTCTATACAGTGCTCTTGTGTGCAACTCCTGATTCTGAGTTATAAAGAAAAGTGAAAGCTTAAGAGAAAGTTTTGCAACATGTGAAAAAACCTTGAGATATTTAATTTTCCCTTAAAAAGGGAATGTTTTCTGTCCATAAGATATCTGTGCAGACTTGCACTGAATTTTACTTTTTAATAGGCAGACCAGAATACTGGTGGAAGCATAGAATGAGGTCAAAGTAGTGTCAATGAAGTGGATAATTGCAAAGGTGAATGGTGGAAATGAAGTACAGTGTACTGACCTTTTGAAACTGGATAATTACATCTTAGAGCTAACCTACACCATTTATGACTAACATGAAAGGCAGAACCCTGAAAAAAACCAGACACAGAATAAGGAACTCCACCTTGTACAGTTCATTAGCAGGAAAATCTTAATGCTCTTGTTTAGTTTAAGGCAATATAACAGTGGTTGAGGTTCCAAAAGTTGTATTGGAACAAGATTTTTCTCCTTCCCCTTAGTCAAGAAAAGGTAGGTTGGATGAAGGGAAACAATTAAGGTGTAATTAATGCAAAAAGAAAGATGATGAGGATGAAATATAGCAGTCAACATGATTTCAGATGGTAAACAGGAGAAATTCCACACACCTTTAAGCCTTTTGTTAATTTAGTGCCAAGATTTGTTAGCTTTCTATAAAACTTGGAAAAGGTAGGAAAGTGTATGTAGAGGATTATGATCTTCAGCTTTTTAAAGAAGATTTTAAAATAGAGTTGGACAGAACACAAGCATTATGTCAAAAAACCCTGTAGTTTTGATCTGATCTGACTTGGCAAGGATGTCAGAAATAAAAAACTGCCAATCCAATCAGAAATTCTTCCTGTAAAATTTTTCTTCTACGAAAGTGGCATTTTCTTTACCAAATGCATGTTCTGTGAAAGATTATCTACATCCCTCAAATAAAAGCTGATTTGATTGAGAAGAGTTTTTTGGGGTTTTTTTTTTGTGGTTTGGTTTTATTTGTTTTGTTTTGTTTTTTTTTTATATTTCCAATCTGAATCTTACACAACTACAGAAAATCATTAGCTTCTAATGCTATCTGTCTTTATGCTCTGAATCTATAGGCAAGCTGAATGAGGCCTAGAGACTTGTGTCCCAGAGAGGCAAGAATTCCTGTTTAAAGTAGTGACCTAGGGCAGCACCGCTCAGGTACAAATGTAAAACATCTGCTTCATTTTGCGCAGATCAAAAATGAAAATTCAAAATCAATATGCTTTTTTTTGTCCTTAAAATGACAATGCAGGGCTTCTTCATGTTCCAAAGCAAGATAAATGAACACATATTTTCAGGATTCTTGATACCCTCACTGTATTGTGCATGGAGGTAATTTCCCTTCATCTATGCTACAAATTATTTTACAGAATTTAAGCAAGAGGTATATTACACTGAAAATTTAATAAACCACGGGTTGATTATGAATTAAGCACCATAACACCCTCCTAATAAAGAAAACCTATTGAAATAACCATACATCTTCATAAAGCCACAAGTGAATTCGATTTTTACTGATTTCTTCCCCACAGTTACTCGGAAAACTCAGCACAAGCAGCGAATTTTCCTTTTCTCAAACTCTGACAAGAATATTGTCTCAAAAAATGTCATATCCAACAGTCTTCAAGAAATGCGAGGACAGAGAATCTGTCCTTTCACAGTGGTACTTTATGAGATGTCATCAACTTCCAAAGTATGGAATGTGCTTCGGCTGCTAGAAGGAATGGCAAACATGCAGCTTCCTTAAATATGGCATCTAGGTAGATTGGATTAAATGAACTGAAACCAAGCTCTGCCTGAATGTCAAGCAAACATGAGCAAAAGCATCACATTCCTTCACTGAATTCATTGTGAAACATCATTACAGTTCATAACATAGTTGTACTGGGTCTGAAGGTGTTTTATCAGTGGTTTAAAAGTAATGGTGTCAAATGCTTAAGGAGTCTCTCAGCACAACTAGGAGAAAAAACTTTTATATTGTAGGATATGGAAAAAAATTAAGCAGCCAGAAGCATCTTCAAAGAGATACACAAGAGAAGAAAGAAGTTACATTGATGAATCTGGCTCTCGTAAATCACTTCCAGTTTTAATTCAGCTGTACCTACAGAACTTGGAAGATGAGAGTGGTTCCCTTTGAGAAAGGTGTAAGAGGAAGATGGATTTCATAGCAAGACAATCATGCTCAACTGGATAGAAAACAATTCCAAGAATCTTTGTTACTTGCAAAGTAGCCCCTATTTTGTTGGGGTATAGAGGAGGGAGTCTGTTTTTCTGGGTTTTTAAAATTTATTTTCTAATTTTTTGTTTGTTTTGAGATTTCTACTGCTAGAAGTCTGTAAGAACATGAGGAAAACTGCCAAAGCCCCTAAGGTCTTAAAGAAAACTCATCAACTTTCCTGCTTCCAAGATCAGGACTGCTGTATGCAGGTGTGATGCTTGCTGGCAAGCAAAATTATTAATTAGCATGTGTGACACTGGGCAGTTTTGCAATGATTATTTCCACAATGTCTGACATTTTCTAGAATTCTTTTATTTTTTCACCTAAAAGGTGAAATCAAAGACTACCAGAATCTATTGCACTCCTTCCTCAGAAAAGGGAAGACAAATGTTGGCTACCTTTTTATTTGATAAATGCTTCAATACAGTAAAAAAAATTTACTGTTTTTTTCTTATTGTATGCAAGTCTGCCAAGAACACCATTTAGTCCATCAGTAACTATACTGAAAGCTTGATAAATGTTTTTGTGCCTGACAATATCTTGAGACACCAAGCCCTGCAAGAAACTGAACTTTTAATGAATGTTTATATTCATAACAATGCCTAGCACCAGCATATTTAGTAATCAAATATTTCTTCCTCCTGGTTCTACTCAAATGCTTAAGTCTGCTGCAAGCTGATATCATTGCACTATGCTGACATTAAATGGAAAGTTGATGATTTACCAGTACTTTTTTTTCTCTTCCCTTGTCTGCACACAGAGAAAACTCTTTTGTGTGTATGACTAGTTTAACAGAAGCAATTTTTGCAGGAATATATGTTGTCCATCGATATATAAAAAGCTTTAAGCATGAAACTTTACAACAATCAAAAATAATATATGCAGAGAGGCATAAAGAAGTTCAAGAATAGGAATATAGGTGAAGAAAATTACCTTTGATCTTACAAATCTTTCTATCTGAATCTGTCACTGCTTTTATCAGTTTTTTGTAAGTTCAATTTCACATGGACTATGTATTACATTAAAATTAACACCTCCTGTTCGGGAGAATCTACTATTCATTCAAGGAAAAAATTTTCCATCAGTGTCTACAAATTTACTGAATGTCTCCTTTCATTATGGTCTTTCAGACTATCCAGTATCAGCTTTCTATTTGGGTTCTTTTCCAGCCTACTTCGTACTAACCACTTCCAAGAGTTTTCCCAGTTTCTGGAAATTGCTTGTAAGTCAAACACTTTTCATTCTTTCCTCTACAAATCTGAAGAGAGTGGTTCTCAGTGTAACTCCTGACTGCAGAAACAAAAGTTGAAGCATTGGTTCCAACATAATTCAAGTACTATTTACTCATAACTTTAATGTTAGACATCCTTTAAGTAGCCTTTGACTTGAAGGCTATTTTTTAAATAATGGATAAAACAGTCACATTCAAGTAATTAGATTCCCATTAGAAACAGAGACTGAATCTAAAGTCATTTGAATGCACTGGGCATCTTTTTGCAGCATACCTTTTACTGCAAATTATCTTCAAATTATCTTCTTCTTGTTGTGTTTAGCAAAATATTGGTGCTTAGATAATCATGGCCTTACATAAAAATGGCATGTACAAGATGCTGTTTGCTATATTCCTAAATGGAAATGATATTTGACATGGGACTAACATGACTAAATTATCAAACTACTTTTCCTTCTTTGATTAGAGATGAATATAGTAATTAGAGTTCTAACCAAGATTAATCTACACAAACATTATACAGTGGTTTGGGTAAATTTAAAATCTTCTCTAATCTCATTCAAGGAAATAATTCACATTTCAGCTAATCCCTTGGAGAATACTGCTTGATATTTATAAAGGACACATGCCAACCAAAACCCTCAAAGCTTGACAAGCCATCATTCATGTGGAGACTGAGAATTCCAATGTACTAACAAATTACTATTTCCTTTTGCTACTATGCACAGAGAGGTAAAATATTTAATCCAGGTAATAAACAAGCAGAAATTCCTGTATTAACTAATAATCAACTGATCTAATAACTGTAGCTCAAGTCAGTTAAAAAAATCATAAGTAAAAGAAAAATATCACACTTTAATATTTATGTTTTACTAACAAACAAGGTAAAATTTGAGCTCTTGATATTTACAACGAAGGGCTAGATTTGTTTACTTTACAAATAGTAGCATGCTCTTGTAGTTGATTGGATTATGACAGAACACAGCAGGGGTGACAGTGGTAATAGAATAAACAAACTGCATTAAAAAACCTAAGTAAATGGCAAAGATTGTTTTAGGCATAGTATTACAGTAAATATTTTCCCTAATGTAATTTGAAATCTCAGAGGTCAGATGATTTTGGGTGTTCTTAACCAAAAAAAAAAAAAAAAAAAGAAGCAAAGCAGGAACTTTCACCCCTTAATTTTCCTTACTGACATCTTAGCTTTATGAGAGTGGGGGGAGGACTCCTCACTGTGTGCTGAAAAGTTCAATTCCAGAAATTCTGGTTTATATTTCAAAAGAAGGTAGAATAGGCCCCTGCTGAGAATCTTTTTATTTTTAATGACACCTGAAACTCTTCATTAAACTCTGCTTAATTCCCTATTCCTCCAAGTATTGTTGTAAGACTGAAGTTTTCCAATTTAAGAGTTTATGTGATCTGCATTTAGCTTACTTCTATTACTAGTGTTCTTATCAGGAGGAGGGGACCATGCATGTATGTGGATTTTTGGTTGTTTTTCCTACTCAAACCTTATACAACAAGCTTCTTCCAAAAATAGGGAACACAGACTAAGTCCTGGGAGACCTGAGACTGACTAATGTAAAACCTCTTTTTAATAGCAAGATAAAAGATAGATTTGTATACCTGTGAGTAGAAATACATATACAGACTTTAATGGAAGCAAAAATGAGCTTCTATTCTATGGAAAGAAATGACCAGACCAATTAAATTTTCATTCTTAACTTTCAGAGCAATAACAATTTATATATAATTTAGAGAAGCTAATTTTACATTTGTTATTTTTACAAATGAACAGCCTACAAATATAATTGCAGTCCAGACTATAAAAGCTTGCTTCCTGTTACTTCAAATAGTTATCTACTGCTGTGTGTTTAGGTAGTTATTATTAGTAATTAATTTAGGAACAGAATATGCCATAAGCCATTCTAATAAATACTATAAAAAAAAGATGATTATCCTTCTTCAAAAAATACAGGGATTTGTCATAGGATGAATGCAGACATGTAGAAAATCATCTGGAAAAAAAGTAAATAGTGCAATGGGTAATATATTTATTTGTTTGTTTATTTGTTTGTTTGTTTTTGAAGTTTTATTTGCTGTACAGAAAGTCAATAACTCTTGTGCTCACAACCAATTTCTTAGCCATCTTTCAATTCTCACTTTCCATTGTTGAATTAAGAAAAATGTATAGCTAAATAAAGAACTGTAAGGAAACAGAAAAATCAATAATGGTTAGCATGATTAGGAAACATTCAAAACAAGTTCAAATGGTCTTCAGTCTCAAGAAGTTCCTAAACTGTATGGTTATTACATGCTGCATATCAGAACACTGTTCAGCCCAATTTTAATTTTTAATACAAAATTATTAAATTAATAATATTAAAGATATAATAGGAATGCTAATTGATAAATCAGAAAATAAGATACTAACTAAACTTACAGTACATTTTTAAATGTAACTCCTGATGAATCATAACAAAAATACATCAAAATGACAGCAACAGTCAAAGCCTCTACATTTAACTTAGGGGCTACACAAGTTCACTTATCTTACAGATGGGGACTGTTGACTTTAGAGATTAATGGTCAAGGGAAGTTGGGAATAGGATGTTTTCTGTAACTGTAGGTCTCTTCAAATAAATACATGTCAGATTACTAGGATACTAAATAGTGTGAAACCACACTAGAATTTGTAATAATGACTTTCCTGTAGGAAAAGCATCCATACCAACATATTTAATTAAAATTTGCAAGTCTGATTTGACATAATGTGAAGTATTCAGGAAAATCAAAATGGCATCAAAGTTCCTTGATGAGTATCAGACTATGGTACCCATGTTACTTAAAGTGAAAAGAAATTGTACTAAAATACACCAGATTCCAAATGTTGCCACGTTCTGATGCAGTGAGCTTTACCCTTAAGCATTGACAACCTATGCTAAAAGGGACAGATTAAACCAGTATTCAAGCTTGTTTTCTCTTCTGAACTGTAAGTTCAACAAGATTCAAGAAATAGAGGAGATGACTTTGTTCAAAGAAATTTAAAATTGTTGTGCTGCTTGGAGTTCAGGTAAATATAGCACAGGACATTTCTCCATACAGCTCTCCTTTCAGAGTAAGAACCTGAAATATACAGCTACAGTCACTTGATCTAGATAAGCAATTACCTAAAATAATTTCTGTAGAGCAGTGGTCTGGTGGCAAGTGCCTGTAGCAATGGTTCTAGTGCTTACAGTTTACATGGCATGTCTTCTGTTTTATCTGAGCCAGAGGCCAGATTCACTAAAGGCACAATTGTGTGAGATGAATAGATAGACAAAACTACCAAAAAAGTTTTTATTGTACAAGAGAGAGATGTAAGAAATAGAATCACAGAAAGTTCTCAAAATCTTACAGAGGTAGTAGATGAAGGTATAGACATAGATGAAGGCTTTGAATTAAGACCTTATAACAAACGAGATTTATTAGAACAATAAATAGTAACTACTACCAGATTTAACTTACATCCTTTGAACAGATCAGATCTTTTACAGCATTAAAATTGCTGCAGTGTAAAATAGCAATGCTTAAAGCAAGCAAGATAGGTGCCTTAAACAAGCAAAAAAGAAATACATATTATAGTAGAACTATATAACACAAGGTGGTTAATAAGTGACAAAGATAGTTTCTTTTTACTTGTACCGAGAGGGGAAAATGTGGGAATTAGTAAAGGAAAAAAGGTTTCCAGAAAGCTGTAAAAGCAGGCCTCAGAAACAGAAAAGAAAAGAAAACTTAGAGCTAAGCTGCAGCTGCCAAGTCTGAAAGTAGAAAAGTTACAACAGTACAGCAAGCAAGGACATGAAACAATAGCTTGAGTCTTAGGCTTGGCTAAGATGGACCTTAAGACTGCAGAAAAATATGCTTAGCAAGATAGCAGAAGGTTTTAAGCTCAATAATGCAGTATTGTGTATTGCTAATAGAAAGCATACAAGTAAGCATTGTGTGAAGCAAGTTGTCACTGGACATTTTATAAGTTTCTTGGATGCAAGCTTGCTGATTTTTTTCTTCCATGGGAAAGCTCTTTTTTCTCTGCAGATTTCAAATCTTTGTGTGTGTGTTTCAAGGACAAAATGCATTCCTTTACTTGTCTCCCGATATGGGAGATGTGGTTTTCTTTTCTCAACCTATGATATAAAGAATTGCTATCTCTCTGACTTTGTAAACATTTTCTGGCATTCTTGCACTTTTCAGTATGGAGCTGGAAGAAGCAAGATATTAGCTCTATACCTGGGCAGAAATAGCCCAGATCCTTCTGAACAATGGAGTCATTTTAATAAATAATACCAGCCTTCTGATAAGGGACTCAAGACTTTTGATTCAGCCCGATGGGACTCCAGCGGCAACAATTGGTGACCCCTGAGACGTGGGGCAACAGCAGGTGTTTATGTGCTTTTAGTGACTGGATAAAACAACTGTCTGTAAGCTTCAGCAACATGTTATTGGCTGCAAAGTTTTCAAAATGCTCTGTAACAATGAGATCTTTGGCTGCTGTTGGCAAGAAGCGAGCTGTTACCGTCTTCCCATTGTCTCAGCCATGTAATGAGGCTGAGGCTGCAATAAAAGCTCAAGGAACATCTCCCAGCAGTCCCGTCCCATCCGTGAAAGGGAAAAAACACACACCAACACAGTATCCCTGAAGAATCTTCTGTTACAATTCCTAATCACCTGTTACTACACAGTTTAGGAATTGATCCAAAATTCATTGACATCAGCAGATTTCTCATTGACTTCAAGGTATTTATTACTCATGCTGTTACTGGAAGAAATATGCAGTACTTCACCAATATAAGCGTGGAAAGTTTTGTTTCAAAAACAATGGAAGAAAATTTCTAAGGCTGTTTTCCCAATCAAGCCTCCCCCCAAATTAGATTGTTAATTTTTAAGTGACACATTGCTATCCTTATCCAGGTCAGGATAGAAATAAAAAGGACTGAATCACTAAGTAATGCTTGTATCTTTAATTCTATACCTTTAATGCCATCAATTTTCAACATTCTACCTGTTGTTACATTTAATTTTTCAGTGGTTTGTTACTTTTTTCAAATAATTTCAGCCCAGGCTGATTATATGTGGATGAATAACAAGTAAGCACATTAGCAGAAATACTTATTTAACAACTAAATGAATGCTAAAATATGATACCAAAAGGAAAATTCAGGATAGTAAAAGTATATTAAAAATTAGATATTAAAAAGTCTTTTGGTTTGGTTTTTTTTTTAACTATATTCTGCAAAGAATTAATTTCTGATAGCGAGAGCCATATGGTCAACTGACCACACTAATACATTACTAAGAAGGAACTTTGTCATAATTTTGGGCCTTTCAATCTGAACTGTGAAAAATTCTTTTCGTTAGAGATACAATTACAGAATTAGAGAATGAGCTGTATTGGAAGGAACCTCAAAGATCATCCAGATCCAAACCCCCTGCTCTGGGAAGGAGCACTTTGACTAATCCCTGGGACCAAGATCGCTTCATGTACACAAACAGACATGTACACACATATCTATAAGTGTGTGCATTTGCACATTCCTGCCTCATCTTCTTCATTTCCTCACCAAGTTATACTTTCTGCCAGTGGCAGAACAACAGCCTAAACAAACCTCCTCAATTGGTGCCATTTTGGCATGGTGCTCCTTTCACAGAAAATCTCTGTGCAGAAATACATTTCAGTATGCACACACATGTTTCTTCTGAACAGGCTTTCTCACAGAAATAACTTTTCATCTCTCAGTTGTCCTTAAATAAAAAATAAACAAAAAATAATCCTGGTCATGCTTGGTGTTTTCAATGCAAACTGTGTAATGAAGACAGAGAAAATATTGGCAAGTATGACTCAATGGAGTTTAAATACTTGCCAGGAGCCAGTATGAGCAAAAAAGTCAATGAAACTGTAGACTTATCCTGCACTTTCCAAATTAGATTTGTGGGAAAATAAACATCAAAAGGAACCTTAATTTTATGCAG
Organism: Dicaeum eximium; assembly: GCA_013396995.1. Classification (NCBI taxonomy): domain Eukaryota; kingdom Metazoa; phylum Chordata; class Aves; order Passeriformes; family Dicaeidae; genus Dicaeum; species Dicaeum eximium. The sequence continues at coordinate 267,402 of VWZP01001589.1, read as the reverse complement.
CATGACAAATTATACCTTATGCTGGACACTAAGAGCATAAAGTATGTCATTGCCAGAGATAAAACTAAATATGAACGGGGACCTGATTTATGAAAAGAGTGGAAGGAATAGTTAACTCTTTGCAAGAATTGCTCTTGAAGCAACAATACAGAATTCGAATTCTTTCCTTATTCTCTAACCACCTATCAGTTATTGTAATTTACTCAGGGAAAAAATGTGTATATTGAAAGTAATTTTTAAAGTATTTTTACAAAACAATGAGTCAGATGTGTAGCACCATTTTCATGCCATTTCATTCAGTCTGAAAATTGCACCAGCCTTCCAAACAAATGAAGCATTGAAACCAGTAAGGAACACTCAAAATTCTAGACCTAGTCTAAAAATAATAAAATCTTATTACAGGAAAATTAACTTCACCAAGATTCCATTCTATAAAGTCATTTGCATTCTCAAAAAATTCAGATGCTGTTTATAGAAAATTGCCTAATGATATTTTAAATCTCAGCCTTGAGGTTTCTGATATCAAACTTTATAAAAACTCCTTTAGCACACTAAAATAGACTAGTGCCTAGTCTCTAGTGTATAAAAGCACTATAAAATTAGTTTTTGTACATAATTTTGTTCCTAAGAAAGCCATGCAAAGTAGTCAACATTTCTGGGCATCTTAGGTAAGAAATTAAACAGAGAAATTCACAGGAGCCAGTATAGCCATTCAGGCTGTTGAATTTATGTCTGATAACTATTATGCTTGTTGCAGGATTCAGGGGACAATCAGTAGGCATTTTGTGAGTCAGGTGAAGAGTATGGGACAGAATGGATGATCTTACTATATGCATCTAAATTTTTTGTAAGGTTATAAGAGTATCACTTTTTCTATTTCATATATGTACTAAGTGAATGAAAAAAGCAATTTCAGGTAAACAGCTGTGTAGGACCTTCACACTATAAAGTAATTTCAGAATAAAAAAATTCTGGAGATGGTAGAAATCATGCAGAGTCTTTAACAAGATCTACCTGTTGACAACTTGAGCCTCCAAACAGGCTGTTCCATTTTAAAGAGCATTTAAATGTTTACAGTTATAGAAAAATACTTGATTTATCCAGAAGCTTCACTCACGTCACTGGAACTTCCTTCATCTGGGAACAACAGGTAGGGAATCATTCATATTCTCTTAAAGAAAGTAATGCTCCTAAGTAACAATACATATATAGTGCAAAACATCTATATACTGAGAGAGAGAACAGAAAACATTTGTCTTAAAAGTTGTTTAAAGATTGTTTTGGCTCTATGGCAAAATCAATAGCTGGTGACTTATTTTCAATTGTAAAAAAACACCAAACAAACAGAAAGAACAGCTATGTCTCTGCCAAATATACAAAATTCTCATTTAGCCTGTTTTCCTTTTTATCTAGCTATACTTTATTGTTGCTGATGTTAGAAAAATATTTAAGTACCAATTAGTGTAATTTTTGCCTCATATCCCATGAACTGGGATAGCAATTTCCCTCATTAACTACCAAAGCACTAGATAAAGTAGAGTAAGAGCACATTCTATACTTCAGACAACTGAAAATTCTTATAAACAACACAGACTTACACTGCCTATAGTGACATTTGTAAGTCTACAGTGCACACCAGTGGAATATAGTAGTACATGCATTTGACCACTATTTTCTGGATAATGTAGAATTGTTTCATAAATAGTCCCCCTTATAATTACAGAAAAACACATCCTTCAGGATTTATAAAGATGGATATAAAATTTTGAGGAAGATTTGCAATGAGTATAAACAAGAATGTTTTATTGTACATACGTTAAAATGATCATTCTAAAACCTAAAATTTCAAATCCAATTCTGTGTTTACAAACATCACAGCAACACACCAAGGATTTGCTTTGTTTTTCAGAGTCGAAAGACCTAACAAATCAAACTCAGTCATACTTTCTGTGTTTCTCAGACTGATGGTTAAACTAAACTGTATCTGAAAAAATTGGATACCCCATTCCTGGGGGCATTCAATAAGGAAAGTTATGGATGTAAAAATTTTCATGTTCTTCAGAGAACTTAAGGATTCCTACTCTTTCCAACAAAGTTTACTTTAAGCCCAAGTATATCTAATGGCAACACCCTTTATTTACTCAATAGCCTTACAAATAATTTTTGTCTTTTGTGGATGCTCATGCAAATACAACAGTAAGTGTAATTTATATAGAATAATTTCTTTCCTGTTATTTTTAAAATAACAAAGTGTTTTATATCTTTTAATGGGCAAACAGGATTCTTAGAACAAGAAAGGAAATTATCAGTTACAACACCAAATGCAGCATTCTGTTGTACCTGTTAAAATGGTCTAATTTATGACCCCAAACAAGTCAAGATCAATGCTAGTGTCACACAAAGCTGCCTACAATGCTCATTATAGTTACTATGATCATAAATTGTCATTTTACTATTTTTTTAATTAACTCAATGCTTTAAAAATTTATTTACAACTTCCAAATTGATGCTGAATGGATAATATTTTAAAACTATGATCATCAAGGTCACCAAGGCTTTCCATATTTAGTTTATTCCAAGCTGAATAAATACTTGTCTTTTAATGAAAATAACTAAAGAAAGTGATTAGTTACTGGAAGCACTAATAATCAGGTCTTGGAAGCTGTGAAGTTTCTAACATTCCCCAAAATCTCTCCAACTTCCAAAAGCCTAGAAGAGCTATCCATTCCTAAAAATGGTTTAATTTGCAGTGGCACTGTCACTTGCAAGCCAAGCACTTTTTTTCACATTCACAGCGGGACTCTTAGGCAATCTACCAAAGGAAATAGCAGATTAATTCAGTCAAGGACATGAAAATAATCTAGATGTAATGATTGATCTGCTGTTAATCTAGGAATTCTTTGTGATTTAATATTGAAAATGTATATTGGAATCAGATTCCACACTTAGCCTAGTAGATGTCTGCACTTTCCTTTATTTCACTTTCAAATTTTTCACTGTCAAAAATCTTGTCTGTTGTTCCAGCATCCATTTCTCAACAGTAATACATAGTGAGTAATATTCACATCCATATTGTCAACACACAAGGTTTGGTTTATTTCAATAAAGGGAGAGTTTCCACTACAGAAAACCCCTCCACTGATATAAATAATTTCATTCACACTAATCAGATTCATCCAGATCAGTGTTTTTGTGTAATTTAAAAATGAAATTTATGTCATAAATGTCAGAAGATGAAAATAATGCTCAAAATATCACCTCTTATTAGCAATTAAAGCAATTGAGCATGTTCTCAAGATAAAAGCAGCAACACATATATGTAGGTATGCACATGCATAAATATTGTTATCTATCTCCAACGAATTCTCAGAAAAATTTTACTTCCTGTTGTTCTATTCCTGATGACAGTGCCATAAATCATTTCATAAAGATTACATTTCTTAAGCAAAGCTATTAACTAAACCTAGACTTACTCTGTTTTGCACAAACCAAATCCTACTAAATGAGCAAGCAGAAAATAAAGAACTAAAATCTGAAGGAACTCAAATATGATAGATGTTAGTTTGCTGCTGTGTTGCACATGCATTACCTATTAACTAGGATTTGAGATTTAATAGACTGCTTGCAATTGTTTCCAGAATATGAAAGAAAACTAATTAAATTCCCTCCATTATTCCAAATCCGAGATGTTAAATTCATAGGACATTTTTAATTCACTATTTATGTTTAGTTATATAGACACACATTTTGAGTTTTGTTGGATCAAAGAGCTCCTCTATCCATTGTTCTGAAAGCTAAAACCTGTAAACTGCAACACAAATATTTCTTATTCTTCTAGTCATGAATCCAGATTGAAATTAAGATGTATTTCCTAACACCAATTCGACACAACCAGGAAATGTTCTTAAATTACTCCTTCAAGGCTGATCTTTATAAAAGTACATTGATTTCTGGCATCAGAACTCCACCATGAGTGCCCTGCTGAACTAAATCAGTCTCCTGACACAGCTACCTGTTCTCCTGAGTGGTAGGACAAACCTCTGTTGTACTCCAAGGCCAGACAGCTTTGGCTGACTCCTTTATTTATCTATCAGAGTTGCCTCTCATGGGACCCTTCCCTGCAGTTCCCTGACTAAGCCAATATTCTGCTCTCCTTAGGTTCAGGGTCTGTACTCTGCTGCTCGCCTTTCTTCTTTCAGAATGACCAACACAGCTATTTCAAAGTTACCACAGATGAGAAAATTATTCATCATCACATCCTCAACTAGTTTCCTTCATATTAGTCAACAGCAGATCCAGCTATTCATCACCACTTGTTGGCCTTCAGCAAGAATTTATTTCTGAAATCCCAATGAAATCTCTTTGATTGCAGCAGCTATTCTGCCTTTCTAGCAGCTGCAGTCACCCAAGAGAACTGGGGTTTACAACTCCAAGATCTGAGTTCTTTTAACACTTTTTTGTTTCCTCATTAGGTGGTCTGTAAGAAACTCTTACCACAATGACACCCTTACTGGCCTCTCCTCTGATCCTAGTCACAAGTCTGATTACCCCCATCCTTCTGGAGACCTCAAAAGAACTGAGCTGCTTATAGATCTGAGGGCAACGTTCATCCCCTCAGCCCTTCCTTGCCAGTGTTTCCAGAAGTCCTTCACAGTATTCCAGTTGCAAGGACTTGGCACAGTATTTGAATGGTTCCAACAATATTGTAATTCTGTAACCACACACAGCTCTAATTCCCCCTGCTTGTTTCCTAGGATGTGTTCATTTCTTTACCAGTATTTGAGACGGGTGTCCCTTCACACGGTTTTATCATTCCTGAAGTCTTTCATGCTCCTATCAACTTGTGCCTTGAGCTTTCCAGCTGACCACCACTTCTTCATTTCACTGTGGTCTGTGATCTCTCATTGCCCCCTTTCCTAGTCCAAAGCTCTCCACGTTACCCAGCTGGTAGGACCAGGTAGACAAGACCTGGGTCCCCATGACCTCAACCCCAGAGCTCTCTGATCATTCCCAGTATGCCCCTAGCTGGTGCCCATCAGGATGAGTAGTAGCCTAGCAGTCTAAGGATTGGACAGACCTTGGCAATCGCTCTGCAATGTTGTGGGTCCTGGCCCACAGCAAGCCATATAACCCTAAAAAAACCAAGTGGGGGTTTCTATCCCCACAGGAGCAAGCCTCCTACTACTGCCACTCCCTGCTTCCTCCTGATGTTAATGCATGATTTGTGCTAAAGCTGGCTCTGATGCCTCACAAGTCATGGCTTTCTTCTCTTACTTCACTATCAGGTGTTTAAACCTTTTGAACTGCAGATGTGGAAAAAGAGCCATCCTCCAGTTGCTAGAGAAAATACTTTTCCAGCCCTCCTACTGTGGGACTCTACTGTGAAACTCGCAGCCTCTGCCTGCCCCTCCCATGTGGTTCAGACTTTCTTATCTCTGGGTTGCTGTGAAGATCCTGTTAATCTCTTATTTGCCTTCTCTGACCCTGCCCAGCCTTACTTCCTTGTCCAGGCTGATGGGGACAACACATTTTTTCAGCCAGTTTCTACACTTCTAATGTTCTTTTCTCCAGCCTCACAGAAGGGTGGCAGGGCTGTCCTGAACATCCCCTTACCCCACATGGGGGTAACAAGCCCCACTGGACCCTGATCACACATTGCTGTACATCAGGACCATCAGCCTCACCACACATGAGGATGGGGCACCAGAACCTGCCTCCTCTGGCCAGTCCCTTCCTGGAAGCCCATGGAGCCATCCCAGTGCCACTCTCACAGATCCTGAACACCAGTGCTGCCATGGCAGCATCCACACACCCTCACCAGGTCCCTCCCATCTGGCTACACAGAATAATAATTGCTAAATGGTGGATTTATCACATTCATAAACCCTGGACACAATTTTACTCTTAGTTGCAACACAGAAAATCAGAAGTCTAAATTTTCTTTCTTAGTCCACGTAATAACAATATACTGCTAACATACCTGTTTCAGACTTTCCAGCTTGGTTTGTCTCAGTTCTTCATATTTCCATTTCCAATGAAATAATTCATTTTCCATCTTTTCCATTTCTTTCTCCAGAAATACATTCATTCTAAAAAAGTATTTTAAAATTTAGCATTGCACAATTTTGAAGCTGACAAAAGTAAAATTACTTTGAATTTACTCCTCGTAGCTTGAGTTATATTCTGCTGCCTTTGTCAATGGTATATCTTGACTTTTCTAAAACCCTATACTATCATCGCATAATTATTCTAAAAGATTCACCAAAAATAATAGCTAAAGAGAAAACATAAATCCAGTAGTACAGAATTAAATCTTTAAATGAAATAAAATATTGGGATAAATTAAAGAAAATTTGTCCTCAGTTAGTGGTTCAGGCAACCTAATTTATCACAAGTTTCTTCACAATTAGTGAAGATCTTCAAAGAAAAGGTATTACATCACTCGTATTTAGTATAAACAGAAGATTAAACATACGTATACAGGGGGAAATGTACACTATAAAGACCAGAAACCAAAGATGATTAATGTTAAATGTTAAAAAACATGAATAAAATATGTATATTTCATGTTTAAAAAAAATTATAGCTCCTGGAAGAAAATGCTAGAAGAATTTTAGGAAAATGTATTATTTAATGGAGCACTACTATGCCTGTACAATGAGAAAAGTATTAAATAGTTGAAAAGAAAATTCAAATACTGGCAATTAAAGAAACTGCTATGTGCCACAGTAGTCATTTTCTATTCTATTGGAGGCTAACAGAACTTTTCAACCTTTTTAACAAAGATGTTATTGCTGGGCTTACTAGAACTATATTTTGAGAATATTTGGTTTAAATATTCAGCTATTAAACAAAGTGTATTGACAGAATTTGTCTGAGGCATTTCTGTGAAGCAGACTGCAGGCTTGCACAGAGATAGCAAGAGTTGCCACTGACTGGACTGACTCAGGTCCTGGAAGCAATGTCAGCTACATTAATAAATCAATCCACTATAGTGAAATATCTTCTTCTTCTTCTTTTATACCTAAACCTAATGCTCTTGAATCAGGGATCTCCTTTTTCTGCCTAGATTTAGCACATAGCACAGCTTATCTTAGCAAAAACCAAGAACTCCCATAACATTACAGTAATAAAATAAACACCATTATGCACAAAGCAAAGTGGAGCAAGACCTATTTCATGCATTTCAACTCAACAGTTTTTCTTTCAAAGTAATGGGATATTTCACTGGAATGATATCATGACTTCACTGGGGAACTAAGAGGATTATTGGTGGGGCATTTAATACAGTAGAAAGTGAATGCATGAAAGATGACATTCTAATACTTTGAATAATAGCCTATTGACTGTACTGAATGCAGTGAAAGTCCTCAGAAATGGTCTACTCTGAAAAGTAAAAGAGGAATGTACAGAATGTTTTGCTTATGTAAAAGACACTAGTTTTGCTTTGTGTTACAGTGTTCTTAAGTGAGATCATCTCCCTCTGATACCACTAATTGAAAGAAATTATTCTGATGACATAAAGTTTACCATTTAAATAAAGAAAACAAAGAGTGGAAGAAAGAATATAGCAGACATCAGAAGCAGCTTACTACTAGGTAAAAGAATCAAGTTCAGAGCATTTCTCATGGATCTTGTAACGAGACATTTTAACTCATTATCTAATTAAATCACAGAAATACACAGAATGGTTGAGGTTGAGAGGGATCCCCAAGGAGGACATCTGGTGCAAACCCTATGCTCAGGCAGGGTTGCCTAGAGCTGATTGCTCAGGACCATGGCCAGATGTCTTTTCAATGTCTCCAAGGATGCAGACTCAGGAACCTTTCTGGAAAACCAGTGCTGGTATTCAGTGATCCTTGAAGAAAAGAAAAGGATTTCTTCTTGTTCAGGCAGAGCCTTTTGTATCCATTGTCTACGTTACCCAGCCAGTTTTAAGCAGCTCCTCTTTGATATTATCAACTAGAAGTGTACTAGTTTGTGGGCTTTTGGTTTTAGAGGAGATAAACACTTTTAAGTTCAAAACAGAACAAATTACTATCTTAAAACTAGAAGACATTTAGATGAGAACATTGATTTAAAAGATGACAAAAGATAGCTATTTTAAGCAAATGATTATACAAAATGCTGAGCCACTCATAAGGTTTGTAATTTCCATTCATGTTAATGGGCCTCAAATGTGTAATTTTATTAGCCATTAGTATCTAGTAGAGGATATTGGTGTGCAATTTTACATTGCAAACTCAAGCCTGATATTTTTTCAATGACAAAATATAAGTTTTCATCTCTTTACTTTTTTTTTTTTAACCTTCTTTCTTTTTGTCCTTTGCAAAGCCTGATCTGTGTGCATAAGGCTATGTCAACATTACTGATGATAGCTCTAAGCAGAATGCAATAAGCAGAAATCTTCTAAGGGTGAAAAAGCAAAACATCTTATGGAGAGATTAGCTAGGAAACCAAGAAGGTTACTAGTTAGGTCTGTTAGGCAACTTAGTTAGGGGGAAGTTCAAACACTGGATTTGCAGAAGCTAACTTAACTTGACTCTAGAAAAATGCAGTCAGAGTTCAGAGTGCTGCATGTAAACCAGGAAACTGCTGAGAAGTCCTGTGCTGCTGTAGGAGTAAGATCATACTGACTGCTAAAGTAACCCTTGGCCTTGGAGTTCAAGCTGTCTATTATCTGTTTGCTTTTGATGCAGCACAGCTGTGTGTCCTTGGCTCGAGTTCACTGAGAAAATTGCTAAGTTGTGAGAAAGAAGCTGTGAGAAAGTACTTAAACTAGAGCCACACAAGATAAGGGGAATAAAAATGCAAACAGGGGTGAGATTGTTGAGATAGTCATCACTAGCAACTCCAGAATACAGGAATAAAAATACTGACATGAGCAAGAAAAAACCTAAGAAAGAAAACTGGAAATCTGAAGTTGGAAATATGGCAGAATCAGCCAATTCTATGAAGTGGTGGAGACCAACCCTTTCTGAGATAGCAGGTGACAGCCTGCTCAACAAAGATTCCTCAGCTATCTCAAGAGACTGGTGACTATGATAACACTTATCCCAGTAACATTATTCCCAGCTATTTACTGTCTGCATTGCCAAATACAGTCACTTCATACTTAGAAGCTGCACATATTCTGCTTACATAAGATCTCTGCATGCAGGAAATGTTGCCCTCCTGGAGAGGGAGTTGTTACACCAATCCCTGCTGTTATGTGGAAATCACTGCTTTGTGAGCAATTTTGCAGCCTGAGGCTGGCATTGCCACGTGTTGCATGTCATAGATGTGCCCCAATTCTTACCGTGTGCCAGTAAATTCACTGCCCTATACCACTGTCAGTATATATCTGGGCATAAATGGAAAAGTCTGTCTCTGTGAAGTACAGCTGGAATTTGGTCAGCGAGGCACGTGAACAAACAGACAAACCAAAACCTATTAAGTTTTTGCCTGAGAAGTGACTAAAAGTGAGTTGAAAAATTATCCATTTTCTAAAAGAAAATTATGATATATGTATGTATACTGTGATTGCTGATGAAGTACCTAGGCCCCTTAATATTTCATCCCCAAGAAAATGGGTATGTGAGGCATCAGTCTCCTAACTCATATATAGATTTGCTTCCACAGACAAACTAAATATTTTTTATGGAGAAAGCATGGCCATCTTTTGCTATATGATTCAACTAGAGAATTATTGTATGCTTTCTACAACTATCTAATTCATATAGCAAAATACATTAAATATAAGTTAGGAATTGAAAGGATTTTTTACCTCAGACTTCTACTGCCTACACAACAGTTATGAAATAAACTGACAGACAGGAAATGTGAAATAAACTGACAGGAAGGAAATTCTTCAGCACAGTTTACCATTACAGACTCTCTGAACTGAAAGTGTTGAATATATTTGCAATAGACAGGACATTTTCTTCCTCTTAATTTTCCAATTAACTGATTTTGAAATTACCATCACCTGTAATTACAACCTGAAGTCTGCTACTACATCATCATACATCACATGCTGCATGTTTCCTTGAAAAGCTTTTCTGGTGAGATTCAATATTTCTCAATATTGACCATTTATACAACATAAAATTTCTTTTAGGCCACCAAAATGTACATTTTGTATTTACATGAGGCAAATTTGATATGCTACATAAGTGTACAATAAATTTGTTACTCCCTCTTTGTTACTGGCTTTTAACACAGACTTTGCTACAAGTGAAGAGGTTAACATTTTGCAGCTGATTCATAGATTTTGAATTCAAACCCAGCCTTTGTCATTTTGCAGTTGGACTCTTTCAAAGTCTGCTGGTAGAGTACATGAAAATTTGTAATTATGCACAAAGCACTCGAATAACTGGGTATAACATACATTAGATATCACTGCATTGATACCAAATTGCTAATAAGTACATATTTGTATGGAACACCTTATTTAAATGACAGACAATCAAAAGAAAACAATAAACACACTATGCTGAATTGTTTCTTTAAGTTCTTATTAAAGCCTTGCAAATAGCAAAGAATAAAGCTTAGAACATATGAGCTATAAATGCAAACATCACCATATCTGTTTTAGAAACTGTCTTCAACCCCTCTATGAGAGTTCTACAAGCAGGATATATTTTGCACTTACTCTCTTTCTTTCTGTAAGATTTTCCTCATCTCAGCCAAATGCAAGTTTAAGACTGATACATGTATTAAATCATTCTCTGTTGTCTTAGCTGTAGTGCCCAAACTTATTTTAGGTTCCTCCAAATAGGTGCTGGGAAGTCCATTAGAGAAGAAATCAGGAGGCTTTGGGATGAAATTTTTATTGTTGTTGCTTTGGTCTTTGTATACATCCTGAGAAAACAAAAATATGACACCTGAGAAAAATATAAATGAAGGAAAAAGTCTAACATAGTTCCAGCAGGGCCTATCAAGGATATCTAGACATTTAAGGAGCATAGGAGAAAAAAAGGAAATAGGTAACATCATAGACAGTTGGGCTGTATATGGGCAGAAGGTGCAAAAATGTCAGTATATTTGAATCACTGTCATTTTGTGATATCTCACAGCTTCTGTTATGGCAAGCTTCATATCTAAAATATTTCTAATGTGTCTTTACTAAGGAAATGTATTCAATTTCTCTTTTTTTGGCTATAACTCTGGTGAAGACAGAATCCTGGAACTAATAAAATCAGCAATACAATTTAACCATACAAATAATGTATTGAGAAACTCTACATTATGAACTCTTAAACTTTTTATGTAAAGTGTGTTGAAGTAGGCTTATACAAGTTTTTCATAAGGAACAAAGTACATAGATATCTTTGAAGATACATGTTTTGCATACAAAACATAAGAAAAACTAGTATCAAAATAGGAAGAAAAAATTAAAGATAAAACACACATTTTTGAGGAAGACTGAATGTCTTATATAAACAAGTTTCCCTTAGAAATCTATTTGCTTTACCATATCTGAGGAATTTTGTTTAAAAGCTAATCTCATTTTAGCAGTTTACTGAGGATCCTCTTTCACATCACTCTGTTCTTTTGAGTTTTTAGAAGAATGTCCAAAATTTACATCAGAAAATACTAGAAACCACTGAAAAGATAATAATGCATCCCATTCACATATAAAGTTTCTGTTTTCAAGTAGAAAATATAAAGTATAATTTGTGGTATTTCCTTCCAGTGGCACATTTATCTGTCTGAAAATATGAAAGGCGTGCTTTTTTTGGCAAAATTTATTCTTGCTACTCGTTACTTTTTTTTCCAGATTTCACAGGAATATAATATCATTAATATGCATTAGAATGTAAAATTTCCAAACAGAATACATTCAGATCTAAGATCTTGGCAATCTCCCTTGAACTGAAGCAAAAATTTTCCTATTTTCAACAATGCAGGGAAAAACATTGTCCTGCAATGTGTGAAAATTATTACTGATATCTACAATGACTGCCATCTATCAGAAACAAAGTCTTTACATGGTGCTGCCTATGAAGACTATTCAGTGCATTACAAGGCACAAAATTAAATTTAGTTAGACATTATCAAATACTTTAGTTTTTGATGAATATTACTAGATCTTTTGTACAGAGCTAGGAGCTCTTTAAACAATGCTGATACTCAATTTTTTAGTTTTATATCGTGATTTAATTGCTCTCCTTATCAAACAAAAAGTCTTGCAAATTTGCAAAAGAATTGCCTTACCTCTTCCCACACTTTGGAAGTTCAGGGAGAATAGAATTATTTTATTTTAGAAGCTAAGAACCTTATATGTTTTTTTTGGAGTGGAGAAAGAATATAACTGTACAAAACATGATTAATTCAGATAAGAGAGGTAACCTGTTACCGTAAAACATGTGAGAGGATCAAAACAATGCAGTAAATTATTTGATGTAACAGTCTGCCTCTGTTCCTTAAATGTCTAGTCACAGTACAAGGATCTGAATGGTTTTCTGTGTTTTTCTGTATTATAAATATTTACATGGGGGGGTCAGGGGGCCGAAGGGTTTTGCTAGTGAATGGATCGGGCAGCATTTTGGTCAAAATTCCTGCAAAATCACATTTCTACATACACATCCATACTTTGTCACTTCTTCATGAACCACAAAAAATACTTCCCATTTTTACCTTCTTTGTGTCTTCTGCCCCTGGAATTTTGATGATTTTGTTTAGGTCTTCCGGACGTTCTGGTTCCAGAAAAATTAACTGGCGTTGGTCCTTTTTAATACAGGATATTTCTGAGCAACAGCATTCCGTTTTCCAAGCAGTTCCATTTTCTAAGTTTTCCTTCTCACTTACTAAATCCTGATTTATTTTTTTAAGCACACCTAGCTCTTTCATGACACTGTCTAATTTGATTCTCAATTGTCTTGCTTCCTCTCGTGCTTTGTTTCTCTCTCCTCTAACTTTGCTCCATTTCTCCCTCCAGTTAGCGGTGCAGTCTGACCACCAGCGCATGGTCTTCTCCATTTGGGCAGCTCTGGCTTTGACTTCCTCCAGTTCCTGAATTTTTACTGCTTCAAAAATCTCCCAATCACTGCTGTAACTTGTCTGCATACATGCATAATGAGGTGAATTTGGGTAGAAACTTTGAGATGGAAGATTTGAATGACACAGATGGTCACCTGGTTGCCAACATCTATCAAATGCATCAGGTTGTGTTGGTTGGGTCCCAAAAACCTCTATCTCTTCCATTTGTTTCTGAATGGAGTCTAAATTCATGTTTTGGTTCCTTATCGAATTTCACTCCTAAAAAAGACAAAGACAGACAATAATTTGGCTTTTAATTAATTGTATTGTATGAATAACCTTCAACAGTTGGGGTTTTTACTGCTGTAATAGTGAGTTAATGATGCTGCTCATGTTCTAGAAATGTGCTTTATCAACAGGAAACAGCTATTCAAATATCTTTTATTTAATACTGTTTGAGTACAGCATAAACAGACATACCTATTACTTGGCTAGGATTTGCTTGCAAAGGAAGAGTCATTAAATAATCATAGCGCTGTCAAAAATGTTTGAGTCTAAAGAAAACAGACAAAAGCTTTCTTCCTTCAGGAAAAGATTGAATTGAATCAATATAAATTTTAAATAACTAGTAAGAGGAAGTTATTTGTCTAGAACCACAATCACAAATCACTTGCCTTCTTTCCCAAACTGTGGAATTTCATACTAGGCAAAACTTGCCTTATAATTTGCATATTTAAGGAAAAAAAAATTATCAAAACCGCTGTGGCCTTTGTATTTCCTTCTTTTCAAGAGAAAAATCAAGCATTTTTTTAATAGGGGGCTTTATTTTGCTGTCTGCATTCTGGAAGATTTCCAGGTAGTATATTCTTATATTATTCTTGAAAGTGTAGAACTATCCTACTGTACTGTACAGCCTACCTCGTAGTGGTATGACTCAGCTAGTAAATCTTGTTGCATTCTTTTTCATTATTTATCTTTTGATTATTTATTACTTATTTGGCCCAGAAGAAAAACAGTTTCTCAGAAATTGCTTCCCTACCCCACTGCTGGGAAAATGCTGATGTTGACAGTTTCTAGAAACTAGCCACTTATATCTCCTTGGATTTTGCATCTTGGTTATGTTAAAAACAAACCAGAGCAACCAACTAAACAAAATTCAGACAAATAAACAAACTTTAAAATCTCGCTACTTCAATAGAAGACTAAGTTGTTTGAAGTAAAAAAGAAATTGGCTTTATATTGCAACAGTCATTTGTAAAAAAAACTTGTTTATATGTTACAGCAATTAGTGCTAACACCTGCTTTTGAAATGCAGAAGGCCAATGCTGCTAACAAAACACTGAAGAGTAGATAGTTTTGGCAGTATCATTCAGTTATGTCTCATTTCAACTGAAAAGAAGCTTTTGCAGGTTTTGTTCCAGTTTTCCAGCTGTTTTCAACTTTTCCATGATTTTCAGGGCATTTATTTGCCATTTGTTAGAAGCTTATGTAGAGCTGTTGTAGTGGAGTACGGCTCTGAGAGGAGGAAAAGGGCAATGAAAGGCTCCCAGTTCCCCTCATTATCACTGCCTGGTGTAGTACCATCCAGCCCCACAACAACACCACACAGATGTAGCAGAGCTGCTGCCAAAGCTTCATCAGGATTGAGCCTTTCTTGTTTCTTGGCCTACTTCCAGCAATTTCATTTGAATAAGCCTTATCCAAAATACAAAGATATTGCCACCCACAAACTTGTATGAGGCCCAGCAGAGCCAAACTAAATACTAAACTCTTGTAGTCAGTTGTCAATTTAACTTCTGGGTTGTGGCAATTCCTTTGTTTTCTAAAGCTTTAATTAAAAAAACAAACAAAACAACAGTAAATTTTAGCTGTTAAATATATTACATATAAATATATAAAATATACAAAAATATATTACATATTAAATATATATGTAAAATGTATCAAATACATTACATAATGTAATAAATACATAATGAAATAGTTGAAACTCTTGGATTTTTAAGAAGTACAGTAACTTTTTCTAACATTTTTGTGCCTGCCCCAAACTAGTAGATATCAACAGAAATGTTTATTATGCTTTCCATAATCAGCAGTTTTTTTCAGTGGATTTTGCTAGCTTCTTTGCATATTCATTAAAAGAAGAGAGAACTTGGGAAATGCAGAGTTTACAAATCTTAAAAGATGGAGAAATAAGAATGGTAATATTTTCCTTTGACTGAAAATTTGAAAGACCTGAGAGTTTTTCATGAATCAGAATAGCCTGTTGCTGATATTTCATTACAGGTTTGAGGTGACCGTCATTTGACATTCAGTAATGTTTCCAAAGCTGGAGAAATGCTAAGATCACAGATCACAGGATACTAAAAAGGAAGCATTGGTCATGAATTTTTGCTCCCCTCCACTGTGATGGCTCAAGTGCTCTAGAGGCTGGGACTCTGCCAGTCAGATCAAACTTACAGCTGTAACAATTGAAGTAGGCTTGTACTGTAAGCTGGTGGTCTCTTAGGCTTCTAATCATTTTATGATAGGCTGAACTTTGCCTGCACTTTTCAGCATGAATAGATGATCCCAACTCTGTACCTAAAATTCAAAAGAATTAAGAATTAAAAGAAGTCATTCCTACTCCAGAGAATAGAAGTGCTGTCTTACTCCAAGGTGGTAAAGAAAATGAGGTGTTTCTATTTGGCTTCCCTATCTTCTTTTCAGAAAATCTAATCAGAACAGGTTTTTTAGATACCCCCTTTAAGACTGCAAGGGGTAGAATAAAATATAATTTTTTAATTAAAAGAGACAGATCTCAACACAACCAATTTCAGTAGCTGGCTGACTCAGGATAAAAACAAAACAAAAGAAAACAAAAATATTTGCTGGATAAGTGAAACAGGAAATAGGAATTTTTTTTTAAAGTATGAATTATGAAGATTCGTGCTTGTATCTATTTTTAAAGAAGTGGACTAAAATATTAGTTTGAAAGGAAGCAAAGATTTAAAAATTAGAAAAATGTGTTGATTATTATAAAAGTTCTGAAACTGTCAAAAATCTCACAGTTCCAGAGGGATGATTAGGATGGACTTATTTTATCTTATTTATAGTTCATATCAATTTACTCTTTCATGTTCTGAAAAATACTGCACTGATGAAATTATAATAAAAACAAGTCCAACAGTCCAACTGAAAACTGTTGTAGTATTGAATCTGTTGATACTGAATCTTTAAACATCTCTATAATTATAATGGTATTTTAAAAAATAATAATTCTTTTCTCTGGAATATGACCACTTCATAGAAAATATCATACATGTACATTGAACTCTGAAAATTCTCATCTATAAAATAGCTATATATTATGTATGTTCCAGAGGGAACAAGAATAATTTTTAACTTGTATGTTAAAGACAATTCAAAGAAGAAAGGTCCATGTTAATGTTAGACACAGATCTCTTTACATCAGAAATATCACAAGTCTAAAATCAACAAAACAATAGTGTGTGGAGCTAGTTTTAAAGTCATTACCAGTGTTTGCAGCAACAGACTAGCTAGCACAGCATATGGAGGTCAGTGTATATAACTGCTTAATAAAAGATTGGATGGAAAGATAAAATAAACTTAGAGAACTGGATGAAAATGGGGGTTTTCTGATCAGTGAAGCCTTCTGACTGTTCCACTTTTAACAGCTGAGTGATAAGACCACTTTTTAATCCCTTTTAAAGTTGTTTTTCTTAATGGAATAATTTTAAATAAGTATGAACAAAATACATCAAGCAACAGTCATTGTATCATGTGAGTCAGGTGTGATGGTAGAGTGAGAATGGAGCGATGATAGTTCCCAAAGGAAAAAAAGACGGGCACTTGGTGAACACAACAAGGAACACAGGTCTTAACCATATTTAATTATATTGAAACCTTTCCTATTTACCTAATGATCCTGAACACCAGTAAGAAAGAGAAGAGCTTTTGATTTATGGTTGTCACCTATTGTTTTAGGTAAACAGCAGTATATTCACCTTTGCTGGCACCGTTAACAAAATCACCGGGAGAGAAAAGAATTATTGCACTTTCCTCATGTTAATACCTGCTCACTGAACTCAGCTTTTTCAGGCAGTTCAGTAGCTAGGGAAGGACTTGAGGATACAATTTCAGCATCCTTTTACTAACTGCATGGTTTAATCCTTTAGGAATTGTCTCTTAATTATTATTATTCTTAAGACCTCAGCCAAATTTTTTTAAGTATTCTGTCTTTAGAGAAAATGTGTGCTTTAGATTAAACCACTTAATTTTCTTTAGTCCAATCTATAAATTTAATAGGGCAAAATGAATCATAGAACTGAGCATGTTCTTTTCTAAGTGCTACTGGAAAGCCAGAACTTTCCATGGTATTGCTGAAGTTCATCCATCAACAAGCCCTGAAAAAGAGAGATTGCTTTAAAAAAAGGGGTGAGGGTGATGTGGTTATTATGGGAAGAATACAGGAAGTGATTTAACTCACTCCCTGAAAACTTGGCTGTTTCCTAAGGGCTGCTAACTACCAAGCTGTCAACTCAAGAAGAGGAGATCAAATGTTGTGTGTCTGTTCCTGTTGTAAAGTTCGTTTTAATTAATAACACTTAAGGGTCCCACCCAGTGGCTAAATGAAAACATATTGCCAAGTAAATGATTGAAATGTATGGTGAAAAAAACATCACACTGGAAAGTGATTAGTGATAAAGCTCAGTCTAAAAACATATCCATAAAAAATTGCATCTAGTTTCTAAAACTCTAAAAATCCTGGCAACACACAGCCAGGAGGATGGTAATTTGGTTAGAAAAAATATAGCACAAAACTCTGAGGCAGAACAAGTGTCTAGTTACAGGAGTGGCTTAGACACATAGGGACATAGAATTTATTTCAACAGGTAATAAGAGAGGATGACAAAAAGAGGAGTGGTAAAAGTTCTGGTGAAACAAATTGTATATTTGTGTCATTTTTCCTGAACAATGGTACGGCACATCACCAACATTCTACCTACTTCATGGAAGGTGAGCTAATCTGGGAAATTTCTCATGTGTATTACAACAAACACTTGGAGGGTGGAAAGAAATCCTTATAGGAGCAGAAATAGTGGTGTTCAGAAAATATTCCCTGCCTAAGCTATCACTGGTCTCACAGCTGTATTAAGCCAGTGGTTTGCAACTTCTCCCTTATCCAGAGAAATATAATCTTAGCATCAATAACATTTTAAGAATAAAGTAGGACAAGCTTGGTTTAGTTCAAATCTTGTACAATGGATTTTCCAGGTACTGCATCAGCCTCAAAATAGTGGGAGAGTAGATCGATGGAATAAACTGCTAAACCAGCAAGTGCACAAGAATGGATCTATTAATACTGTGTGGGAATCACATCTGTGAGAACTTGTAAGTTGGCTACACAAGTGACAAACTCCCATAAGAAGAGCCAGAGATAAGGAATTCATATCAATAGCTGCCTAAAATCCTGTCAAAATAGAAATAAAAACCTTTCTGAAGTCCATATAATGAGTTTGCAGTTAAACACACAACTCAGGGGTTATCCATGTGCCTCTCCTTTCACAATGGAAAAGGGAACAAGTTAAAACAAATGAGGTTTGGATTATGTCCAAGACCTGAGTGTCTTCTCTTGCAGAAAGTGTGACCCTCCTGCATCCACAATGCCTCCACAATGGCAACACTGAAAATTGGAATATATACCCAGAAGTTATCTATATGAGATCTGCATTTTGGAACAACTCAGGTATTGCAGATCCATAATAAACCACCTTTAAACTAGATACAGAAGGAATACCATCTGCAACATCAAAAGGACACATATTGACAGTGGGGTATAATCTTACATTAACACTAAGATCTAAAGTAAACCTGAAATTACCTACATGTGGTTAACACTGGATATGAAGCTGTACATGGTTGTTACAACAACAGAGTGAAAAGGGTACTGCAGGGCATGTAAGGAAACTAATCATATACTAGTGGCCCAGAATACTTACAGCATATGTACACAATGAGAAAATACACAGCAATTATTCCATAAACACTCCTAATAATCACTGTGCAAATACATGCTGATGGAAAAAATAAAGCTACCATTGCTCATGGCTGTGTATGTTAAAAAACAATCCAGCCTACTTCTTACTTAAAGTGCCCTTCACTTAATGCAGTTGCATTACATACAAGAACCTACGATTATGGCTCCAAAATTAATTACACTGAACATACATTGAACATAACCAATGTATACACTCCTGCATGGAATGAAATCCATACTGATTACAGTGACCCTCTCTATGATGGTGGCTACAAAGTCATTGGCCAAAAGGACATGGAAGTTAAAGAGATATTATTCAAAATCTGTTAGGTGAAATTGGTATACTAACTGAATTAAGTTGATACCAAAATCCTACGAAATAAATTTCTTGATATTACAAGACACTGAAGCTAGGATAACCAGAATGACTTGGAAAACTCTTAGAGTAAAAAAAAGTGAAAATATTACAATAATGAACATACAGCTCATCCTAAAGTCTGACATATGCTGAGAGCAGTGCCAATGTGAGTGGTCAATGCGAGAGCAGCCTATACATAGAACTCAGTGGATAGGAAGAGATAAGGGCTGATATTACCAGCAGCCAACAACTTCTGCATCTTCAAAAAGCAACTACCTGGCAGTTTCTTCAGGTTACACTGACTCATGGAAGTGCTACAGACCAAACTTCCGAGCTGGAAAGTGTAAATGCCTAAGCTTACCCCCAGCGTTTTTGTAGCAGATCCAACAGCAGGCTGACTGAGGAGGCCCTTGTGCTTTTCAGTGTGGTATGGGGACAGTCACTCCTCCATAGAGGAGAAAGAATGAGCACTGGCATCAACAGCTTGGTAACTAGTTTGTTCATGGAAAAAATACAATTTAGAGAACTTATAAATAAGAGAGCTTGTAAATTAGGGAAATAATGAATTAGTGAGTACATGGGTTGGACTAGTTTGTACAAATATGATTCCACCATTGTTTGATGCTTTTATGTTTTGGTGGTGTTGTTTGAGGCAGAGGATTTTTTTTTTTAATGAGCTCATAAGCTCATAAAATAAAGTTTAATTTACAAAGTACACTGTGCTCTAAATTTGAGAGATCCAAACAGACCATGACATCATATACAGATTAACCTACTTCATGAAAATTAAAAGATAGTGCTTTCAAGACTTTTTAATGCACAGCCAAAGATGATGCTGCTTATTTTTTTTCCACAGCTATTAAAAATATTACCAATATTAAACCATATGGTATATTTTTAAGCTACGCTGTTTCCAAACATTGTATTCTTTACATGTGTCACAACTAAAACTCAGCCAAAAAATGGCCTGAAGAGACAAATAATGCTAATTGCTTGCTTCCTATTAGGAGTTACATGATCATTTTCCTCTCCTATTCATACTTCTCTAGTTTTCTTTTAACATAAACATGTCAATACAGATCTAATTTATTTCCAAAACCTGTTTTATTTCCTTCTCATGTCCAGAAACTAAAAACAGTTATTCTACGAAAATGAAAAAGTATAAAATTATGTTTTTAACTTCAGAAAGAGAAGTGGTTTTGGGTTTGTCAGGTTTTGTTTTAGTGAAGGGTTGCTGTTGTTCTGAGCTTTTTTGTCCAATTAGGAAAACTTAAAAATGCCTAAAAAATCTTGGTCTTAAGACATCAGTTTGGATAGTATGATGTGTTAAGTTTCTCTTTGAGATAAAATTAAATCACTGTGGCAATTCATTAATATCCTGATACATAAGATTAAAATTATGCAACCCCATCTTCCTTCTATAACATATGATCTGCCTGAGTATTTTAAGTGCAAGAGATGATTTCAGGCCTAAATCTTAGTTTCCAAGTTCTTTAACTGTCAAAGTTCCTAAAGGACAGAATAAAGGCTCAAATGTTTAAAAAAAGAAAGAACTGAAAAACATAAACCCAAAATATTTGAGAGGTTTGAGAGGAAACAATAAAGAGAGAAGTGCTAAGTAGTGTTCCACATTTCTTATAGGTCAGACCAAATTTATAATCTTGGGAACACAGAATATCATTATTTTTATCATTATTTCTTTATGGTATAGACACCTTTGCCTTGAAAACAAATTAATAAATTTAATCTTAGGAGACACTAAAAAACTCCAGAGGCAGAAAGCTGTAGGATCAAATGTAAGCCCTTGATAGTAGAATCTGTATAAAACTGGAGTCTGATCCCACTTCTGAGTTGATCAACAGAAGATGATGAGATGGAATAATATGACAGAGAGTGAAGGCAAAAGCAGAGACTCAAGTTTCAACTTGGCCTTCTATTAAAAAAGCCATAAACAAAGTTTACCAGCTACTCTATCAGGCCTAACAAGTTAAAAACTAGAAAGTAACTTCAGCAAAATGGTAGTTCTATAGGGAAAATTGCATTTTACTATGATACAAAATATTGTGACAGACAACGCGTTTCTGAGCTACCCCCGGAAAGTGCATTATTATATTAGTTGTCCATGTATAGCTAAATTCCCAGGAGAAGAGGTAAAAGATGAGCAGCAAAGGTACTGACAGAAAGACAATAAACCACAGAGGAAGCAGTAAGTGCAAGGAGGAGTCAGCAATGGCTTAATCTTTTTTCTATTTGCGTAGACTATCCAGAAACCAAAGGAAAATAAAGCATTTGCCATAATGCTGAAATAAGCATTTTACACTATGCAACAGGGTTAATTATACTGCTTCCTGATATTCCAGTATCCATTGTGATAACCAAAATTCTCAGACTCCAGAGGAGGAATCCTTTCTATTATTAATAGTAGTTTGTTTCTCCTGAAGGTTTTAATGATTCACTTGAAGGCATGTAGGGTAAAATTGCATATATATAATTTATATCTTCAAAAAACCCCATGAAGTAGCTCTAAGTGGCCCTCAGGCTGGCCATGCCAGTCACGTTGCCACTTTGTCCTCATTTGTTATCCTTTTTCACAACCTATTTCAATCCTTTGAATAAGATTTACAGTTCCAGGTGTAAGTCATCCCACTCATTTTAGAGAAAATAAAAACTCTAGTGTGGCAGAAATTCTTGTAAAACAAAGGCATGCCATGTAGAAGTCCTAAATATTATTCTCTGAGCAAGGGGGATGATCTCAAAAGTCCCCCCTAACATGATTCTCTGAGCTGTGTGATTTCTGAGGAGATCTAGAAGACTGTTTCTCCCAGCTTTAACAATGTTGCCATGACATCCAGGAAATAAGAAAAAAATTAAGATCACAAATTGTGAATCTCAGAATATGTAACTTTTAACCAAATGGGTCACAAAACACCATGTAAGTAGGGAAGAGCCACAAAAAATAAGCTTCTTCTGTGACAACACTGAACAGCCTTAAAAGCAGCAATTCAGTGTTAGGAGCCAGCTGTAAGGAACACGGAAAAAGAAGAAAAAAGCCTTTATCCCTCAAATCTATTCTGCCAACAGAAACTGCAAATATGAGAACACTGTGTACAAAAGGAAAGGGGTGAACAAGATAATCAAGCACTCCCAGATATTTCCCAAGCTGAAGGTCAGTTCTAAGCACTGGGGGAAACAATCCAGAAAAAATATGCTGGTAACAGCAACAATTACTGTCTTGCAGGAAACATTTACTTCTTCATGAGTTTCACTAAATTTTATATTTGGACTGATGCTTTTATTTAAATGATTACCTATACCATGGTTCATCTATACCATGAGGTATTATATAGTTCTCTCTCCTTTTACCATTTTCTCTCCATGCATAAATATCCATTTTAAAGTGAAGTCCTATTCAGCATTTCAATTGCTTTTTTAAACACATGCATACAATATATCTTGTGTAATATTATACAGATTATATACATAGTGTACATACTATATATACATACCATAAACATATGCATTCATAAAAAAAGACAACTTGGAAGGTAGTCACAGATTACAATAAATGTAAAGACTAAACAAATGTTACTCTTTTTTTTTTTTTTTTTGGCTGCCAATTTTAATGAACTGTAAACAGTTTGGATACTATTTCTTCAGATGAGAACCAGAATTATATACTTAATCTGATTTAGGTCTACTGGGTAATACAAGTGATTACATATCACTGCAATATCTTTCAAAGTCTTTTACAGCAACAAGCTAATGTTTCTTCACATCTTTGAAGTTGTATTCAGATCCTTAGGGTTAAATATGGGTAACATAAATATTTGTACATAGACATGTTGTCATTTACTACCCATAAGGCCAAAAGAAGCTCTGAAGTGCTGCTTTAAATATAATTTACAGTAACTTCAATTTCCCAAGAAAGCTTTGTTTGATTACAAACTTTCATAACATTTCACCCGTATTTTTTATACATTTAAGTCTGTAGTATTGATACTCATTCCTACACTTGAAAAAACATATTGTATAATCAGATTATGCAGGAAGGAGAGTGTGTGTGACACCAACAACTTTCCCAGACAGTCTCAAAAAGAACTAAGTAATAAGAAGAAACTAAACAAATTATAACCCAACTAAATTTGGTAGCTGTGGCTTTTGAGACGGTTTGGTTGGCTAGCTCCCTTTTGAGATTTGATTGTCACTTTTTAGTAGAATATGATCAATGAAAAAAAGAGGCAAAATAAACTTCCTAGGTAGTTAGGATAGGTATGAACTCTCAAACTTTTAGATCCTTTCAGAGTAAACGACTTACAAACAGGTTTACAAAACCTAGTGTAAACTTCTGAGTTAAACAAGTAGCCAGGTACCCTAGATTCTAATCTAATCTCAGTGATTCTGTGTGAAGATTGGTAATCTCCATGGAATATATTGTCTGAAGTATTATTAGGAAAAACAGGTTATGAATCAGCATATTAATAATAACTTCAATTGAGAACAGATTCAGAGTGTATTTAAAATAAAGCAATCGTTAATTCATACAAAATAATTCATATCAGTTAAACGTCTGGTCTACTAGGTATCTTCTGAATAGCACAGAGAGATTTCTTTAGAAAAATAGTAAGCTGTTGTTCAAACTTTAAACAGGTAATTACTTCAGAAGAATAAGGTTAATATTAGTTAATACTAGTTCACTATACTGAAATACATCTTTTCTTAATGCTTATAGCTAAAGATACAAGTGAATTCTTTCTGTGATTTACAGAAACTCCTATAGGCATCTTGTTCTGCAGGCACAATGAAATTTGCTCTTAATCACATTAAAAAGCTATCTGGATTTCTTTTTTGTTTGGTTTGTTTTTCAGCAGTTCCACAGCTAAGACTAACAATAACTGAGTGCATGAGTCTTCCTGCTTTGTTTACAGAAAGCAGAGTAAGTTAGTTTCAGCGAGTGTTTAGCGTGACAAACGTTTTTTAACCCACATTGAAATGAGCTGCATTGCTAACAGGGTCATTCCCTTTACTGGGAACAAGCAGGATTACACTTCTTACACCACTCAGCTCAACTACAAGAGAGCCAGTGGTCAGTCACAAGAGAGAAGCTCAAAAGACTCAGCTTGATCTGAGTTGTCAGTGTGTTATTACAGGATATGAGCTCAGCCAGTGCACACATGCCCTGTTTTGCTGATACTGACATCTTTCCCTTTAACACGACACAGAAAAGTGTCTTGCATGGATTTCCTCTGAACTTTTCAGAAAGAGAATACAGACTATAGAAATGTAGGGAAATAATACCCAAGGTATACGTCATCCACAAGCTTAGATCTGCCTTTGAGTATGTAAGTCATAACTGGTCTTAGAAGTCTTTACAAGCATTAAAGCTGGCTGCAAGTTAAAAGTCAAAGAAGACAAGAAAGCTAAAAACATCTAATTCACCTGGTGATTTTCATCCAGGATATTAAACAATTTAAGCTATATGAAACATAAATATTTTCAAATAAGCTATAAAGAAGCTTATAGTACACAATTAAGACAAAAGACCATTGTATCATGTTGAATTCTCAAGGGTGAAATTCCTTTCCCAGATATTGATAATATTATTTCATGTTTCATTTACCTACATTCAAAACCCAAATCCACCTGTTTGTGAGAGTCAGTATAGCTTCTTATTGAATCCAGTTGAGGAGGCTCAACTACTCCCAAACACAACTGAGGACTTCATAGATCTGTGAATTTTTACCACGTTTTTAGATTGGTCTACAGGTCAGGTCAGCTGGGCTACTTCCAGACTCAAAAGGAAGTAAAAAATAAAGGAAACTGAAGACAGACTAACCATTCTGAAAAGCACTTTACTGAACAAGAATTAGGTCAGATGCAATGCTAAAACATGTTCATCCAAACAGTAGAGGTCACTTAAATGAATATAGAAGCTTCATTATTTAGACAAAATCATCACAAGTTTATTTTCTAGAGTCTGTACCTCAGTTCTATTATCTTCTATGTTACTCATTTGGAAAGTGACCTTGAACTGGAGAGCTTCACTTTCATTTACATGCTTTTTTTTCCTACTAGAAAAAACCCACTGATTTGAGAGGGTTGTGTTTTGTTTTGGGGGTTTTTCTGGTGTGGCTTTTTTTGTTTTTTCTTTATTTTATTTTCAATAAAGCGTGAAGATGTAATGGCATATCCCTGAAAAAGTCAAGTTTCTAATCCCTGATTATACTCTGAGAAATTATTCAGATTTTTAAAACCCTTAACAGTATCTTAAAACCATATGCTTTATGATATGAGAGATCAAGAATTGTCCTGTTAAGAGTTGAAATCATCTATGATGCTTTCCTATTCAAAACATGACCTACTTTTAAAGGAAATTTCATAGCACTGGGAGTAGGGAAAATTAATCACAAATATCTGATTATTTGTTTCAGACCAAGATATAAAACATTCCAATGCTTATTAGGACATAAAACATTTTTTCTTCAAAACATTACTCAGAGTCTAGAAACAAGTGATTTTCCCACCCACATAAGTAGACAATTAAGAACACTCATGAATATTTTGTTTTCTCTGAGTCAGAGCATATCCCTTTGGCTGGTTCAACTACTCTGATATACTTGTATCAGAATTAACAATTCTGTTGTGCAAAGTAGGTTTTGGTTTTATCAGAACAGTTTTAAAAGCCATATCTTGTATAACTAATTCTTTTAAGAATGTTCCTTACAAAAAGATTGCTACTTGGGCATTTATATGTAATTATTTTTTCCCTAACCAGTCTAGTATTTTAACACCATCTCATGTCTTTCAATAGCTCAAGGACTGTGATTTAATATTTGTGATATTTAATGCTGTAAGATACTATCCCATGATGACCCCAACTTCACTAAACGTCCTTGAGGGAAATGAACAAAGGAATAATCCACATTGTGACTCTAACCTGGATTCCACAGTTACTAGAGCGGTCAAATAAAATAAATCGCTCAGTATCATCTGTTGTACCCTAGGTGTCACTTAAACACAGAGACAAGTATGTCTATTCTCTCAGTGCCCACTCACTATAGGCCAACATATAGTCCCATGAAAAGAGAAGAAATTATTTGGATATGGGTGACTACTCAGCATGGCAGAAGGCAAGTTGGCACCCATTTGCAAAATTGGACACCTACAAAAGTTATGGAGAAACATCCAAGTCAACTGAAAATACATTTTAAAAAAATATTCAAAACAATAGGAGCTTTCATGAAAATTCCTCCCTGGTATTCCTCCAGTAAAGTGATTGACATTAGATAAGAATGGGCTTGGTAAAAAACCCAGTCTTATTTAAACCAGTGGAAATCAGACCTAGATTACTTAATTAGCATGAGCAGAGAATCAAGCTGTTCAGGAAGGATAATTTTCATAATAAACCACTCAATTAAAGATCATCGTATGGAGTGGAAAGAGAATAGGTTTGAATAGATTAGGTGAGCCATTGGAACAGGCTTCCCCAAGAAGTTGTGGATGTCCCATTCCCAGAAGTGTCCAAGATCAGGTTGGATGGGGCCTTAAGCAACCTGCTATACTGGGGGGCTTCCCTGTCCATGGTGGTGGGATTGGGACTAGATGGTCTTTAAGGCCCCTTCCAACCCAAACCTTTCTATGAATCTACAATTCCATTAATATCAAATTTATACACTTCAAATGGTTCCTCTTGTGTTAAAGCAAATGACAGTAATTTAAGCCTGTTCATTAACAGCTCCTTTAGCGTATTCATTTTCAAGTGATTTATTTTTCAGGTTTACCTGAGGTTACCATTAGTATTTTATACTTAAGGTGAAAGACTGGTCTCAATTCAAAGCTGCCTACATAATACACAAAAAATCACCCCCAGAAATTTAATTTCACATTTTTCAATTTCAATTTTTTGTAGATGTTTCTGGAAGTGATATGACTAGTTCTATCAATGACACCTAATATATTTTGGAAATTCATTTATCTTCATTATCTTATGCAAAGAACTGCATTTAGAAACACGAAAGTAACTCTTCTAACAACACAGGAAATCTAAACCAAAAACTAGGATTCTAGCTATATGATTATATGATTTATAGCAGAGTCTGCTTCATAAAATGTTTGTAAGAATCAGTGAGAGCTAATACAAACAAAATGTAGCTATCTAGACAGTCAGTAGGAAGCCCATTAGTACTATTTGCTATATCTGCTTATTAAACTCATGAACATTGCTTTTGGAATTTGATCCTTGGTTCTGATTGCTGAAGGATCATCCACAGTGTTTCATACTCTGATCATCTCTGAAACATGCCTTTAAAGTAATGACAGACTGAATATATTTGTCCAGCATCAACAAATCATAGTCTGTTTCATTGCATTAGAATAAGAGCATACAGCTAAGAAAGCATTTTTCTTATCCCACCTTCAGATATTTTCTGAAGGAAGTTAGGATTATACAACTCATTATTGAGTTGCATAACTTATGAAAATAGAAACACTGTGAAAACACTGCTTTCCAACAAAAAAATTGCAGTACAAACTTCTGCAAACTCATAACATTATTTTCATGACACTTATGTCCATAATACCCCCATTAAAAGGTACCAAAGTTTTACTAGTTAATGTCATTACAAATGCATTTCACAAAGTAATTTTAAAAAGGTTTTCAGTAGTAAAACTGTATAATCTGTGAAATCTCTGCATTTATACTAATTTCTAATCAAAACTAAGACATAACCTTTTTAACCAACTGTCACTTTGAAAATTTTAAAAACTTACCTGGTTATAGTAAGTAAGCATTCTACTACACTCGAAAAACAAGTTATGTTTAATGGGATGTTAGAAGCAATGCTACATGATAGTAGCAAAAAACAGAACAGAAGAATCCAGCTAGATATAACTTAGCCACATACTTCAAATACTGTTTTCTTATCTTCAGTACTTTTGCTGGGCATTTCAGACTGTTTTTCTCCTTACCAGCAGCACGAGAGTAACTCACACTTTGTCCCTGAAGAGATTTATACAAATTAAACATTAAACCCAAAGCTTAAGACCCCTTACCTTCTGAGTTTGCTGGGCTCCTCTTGCTTCTC
The DNA here is from genome assembly GCA_013396995.1 of Dicaeum eximium. Taxonomy (NCBI): domain Eukaryota; kingdom Metazoa; phylum Chordata; class Aves; order Passeriformes; family Dicaeidae; genus Dicaeum; species Dicaeum eximium. The sequence goes on along the minus strand of VWZP01001589.1, from coordinate 238,961 downwards.
AGTGTAACAGACACATGTGTAAACAACATAATTTCCTGCATCCTTTTCTCATCTGCACTGTACTGGGACTTGGCCAATTGGATTATTTACAGCATTAAGGCCACTCCACAGTAACTTGAAAAAGATTCTCATTGGTCAGGCACTATCAAAACTAAAACCACATTTTTAAGTATAAGTCATTTATACAAAATAAAACTTTTTGTCACATTGTTCTTCACTAAGCATGATTTGCTCAGTTTTTATTTCTCCCTCCCTTTCTAAACTGAAAACTGTGACCCCAGTCCCCCAGATATTATGTATAAGATGAAATTAGTTATTTGAATCACAGTACTTAAGCACAGGTCCTAGTAATCAACCAAACTGGCTGGATTCTAATGCCACTACTTGCTCCTGTTATCCCTCCTGAGTTTTAAATAGCCTAAAATAAGACTAGTTTTTCACTCAGCTGGATGGTATAATCTTGAAAATACATATACTTTCATAATTAGCTCTGCAATTAGCCACGGGTTCTTGGAAGTTATTATGAAAAACTGTTGTGTTCTAGATTATCAGAGAGGTGAAAAGATCAAGGCAAGGAAAGTTAGGAAAAAACACCCCAAACTTTTACTAGCTCTTTTTGCATTAAAATTTACAGTTACATATTAAAATATAAGGTAAGAATTATTTCTTTCTAGAATACAAACTCCAACATTTTTGTAACCAACATGACAAAGCATGACACCACTGTCCCAAGCCTGGTATCACAGGCTACCTAATTGGCAGGTCCCCAAGGCATAAAACTCATATAGTTAGACACAGATGGGATGATTTGCCTTAGCTGTGGAAAGCCAAATATTTCTCATAGAAAAATACCCAACTCATAATATACTGAATACTGACAATTCCTGTGTCACAATCTCAGACAGAGAACCCAGATTTCCTTTAGCTTTAAGGGACATATCTCTACTTCCCTACTAATATCCCAATGCTTTTAGCAGCACTATAGCAGGTAGTCTTTCCAGCATGAATAGTAGCTACAGCTGCATGACTCTTCTCTGATGCTAGGACTTTCAAATTTTTCTTTAATTATTTAGGGAAATGAGGTAGCAAATCCTCCCACTCTTCTGTGACTCACAAAATCTATTCCCCTGCCAGGAGACAAAAGACATTATCTTCCAAAAGACATAAGTAAAATACGTGAAAAAAATCTCTCAATACATTTCTGTTAAAAACCAAAAAAACAAAAGCCACAAACCAAAGCAAAAAAACACCCAAAATCCAAGGCAAAAAATATGACTCCACACAAAACAACCCCAAACTGAAGCAAAAAAACCCAAACCAAACCTAACACCACAACAAAACGAAACCACAAGTCTGCATCAAATTAAAAACAAACACACATAAAAAATAACCCCCAACCAAACCCAAATCCAAACAATAAAATAAGGCAACAGCTACTTTATGTATCTTGCATGGCTTCTTTAGTAACTAAATAGATCCCATCTCCCTCTAGAATACTCTCTGGCTACATTCCATAACCCTTATTGAGGGGAATCGCTTCACATTTTAAAAAATCAAGTTACATACACATCATAACTTAAGCTTCTAACTACTCACATTTCAACCCATTCATGAGACTTCCCATTCATTTTCCACCATTTGCCACTTGCTACACTCTCAAAGCACATCCAAGAAGGCTGTTTCATTGCCCATATTTAAACAAGTTTGCGGTTTATAAAGAAATTGATGCGCATTTATTTTGTCTGAAAGGAAGGGAAGTAACTTTGGTCAAAACTGAAAATTTCTTCCCAAGTGAAGCTATGTAACAGAGAATTTATCATTCAAAAAGAAATAAACACAAAGAAAAAAGTGTCATTACAGTATGTGAAGGAACTAGTATTCTGGGACATGTCATTTAAGTACCTTTTGGGAAGGAAAACTGTACTCTTCAAGACAAAAAGGGAAAAAAAAGAATTATGTATAATAGATCACTAGTAAATAGAAAAGCTATAAAAGAACCCTCAGCTTCTATTCTGTTGCATTCTCTTGTAAACAACAATTCTTGGAGGAATCTTGATTTTATACCAATGTTAAAACTGCATCCAAATTTAAATTTAAAAAATACTGTAAAATTCGGAAGTTACCGTGCTATTTTTGTATCTTTATTTGCAAATATATTCTGGATTTTTAGTGTCATTTGACCATTTACCTTGATGCTGTGTCAGATCTGCAGAACAGATGTTGCCAACATGCAAGTTTGCTAACACATGCCCTTCACATATGGAGCTGAATTGTCTTCCTAGGAGTCTCCATGCATGTAAGCAATCCTTAGTTCATACTAAGAACATTCATATATGCTCATCAAGAGAATGATGAGCAACTCTGGTCGTTATTTTTGTAAGAAAATTTAACTGAGAATATATGGTAAAGCCTATAGACAGCATCAATAATCTGGAACATATGTTTTCATGTATGGCCTTAGTTGTCAATTGTGCTGCTGCACTCTTGATTAGGGTGGGATAGACTCCCTTCACTTTGAGTACATCTGAACTTTGGCAGCATGCCTGACCTGCTATTTCCAAGATCCATAGAGAAACATTAAGAGAACATGAAAGCCAAATTTTGAATTTTTAAATGTCAAGACTCATCCCTTTGGGGATCACAAAGGAAGAGACATGATCCTTTTCAGAATCACTGAGCCAATGAAGAAGATTAAATAATTTGTCTCAGAGGAAAGTTAGAGCAAGTCTTTCTCAAAGCATGGAAGTTTACAATATTTACTGTATTGATGCAATTTCCTTAGCAGATATAAGAAATTATCATTCAAGCCAAAAATAATAAAGCACTTCAAATACAAATAGCAATAAAACAGAACATTCCTACTATCGAAATTGGAAAATAGAGAGGGGTATGAAGCACTAAAACTGTAACCTTTTGAAATTGGGCTTCCTCAAGTATTCCAAAAACACCACATACATATGCCAGTTTTTTTTTATTGATAGAAGTAATTTTTAATCTTACTATTTCATACTATTCCACACAATTTCATACAATTGAAACCATAAACATCATATTTCATTTAAATATATAAGAATAGGAGGTCATATTTTACTGTACCTCAACCCATATATGCTCCCTTAGGTGATGGAGACACAAAGAACAGAACTTGATGTAGAAGTACTTTCAAGGCAGGAAGAAGGAGAAAATAGAGGCAAAAAGATCATATAATTTTAATCCTATCTCTACAACAGCATTAGCAAAGCCCAAACTTATATAACAAAAAAAACCAAACCTGTGAAGATATAAATAGTTACAGAAGAGATAAATCAATGAAACAAAATGACCAAAATTGAGACTCCACCAAATCTCATGCACAGACTACTCAGTATGGGAAAACATGCTGTGGTTGCCTTTGATAAACAGTCTAGGAAAAAGGCACAGGGTAATAATTTCATAGAATATATCTCTAAAATTAGAAATGCAAGAAGGGGATAACATTCTCCTCCCATTTTCTCTTAAGTTCTAACGCATTCTAAACAAGCCAGCTTAGCAAAGCTTTGTTCTCACAAGGCTTAGGTAGTGTATGTATGGAGGGGAGCCCTACAGGGATAGCTTCTGCTGCCAGAAACTTCACCCAGAGCCAAGATGGACCCAATGTTGGCTAAGGCTGAGCCCATCTGTGATGGTGGCAGCGCTTTTGGGATAATAATAACAATAATAATAAACCACCATAATGTGGTTAAAGGGGAAAAAACCCCAACATGCACAACAGCAATTGCACCTGAAGAGAGGAGTGAGAATATGTGAGAGAAACTGCCCTGCAGACACCCATGTCAGTAGGAGGGAGAGGAGGTGCTCCCATCACTAAATTAGTCTCCCACAAAGCCTGCAGTGCAGACCATGGTGAGCAAGCTCTGCCCCAGCACCTCACCAAGGTCCATCTCTAGATGGAGCACAGATCCATCTCTAGACTGTGGAGGACCAAATGCTGGAGTAGGTGGATGTGCGAGGGAGGTTGGGACACTGTGGAAAGCCTGAACTGGAGCAGGTTTCTGGCAGGACCTGTGTCCCTGTGGAGAGATGAGCTCATGCTGGAGCAGGTTTGCTGGCAGGACTTGTCACCCCCCAAGGGACTCACACTGGAGCAGCCTGTTCCTGAAGGACTGCCCCCTGTAGAAAGGACTGACACTGGAGCAATTTCTCAAGAACTGCAAATCACAGGAAGGACTCATCTTGGAGAACTTCATGGAGGTCAGTCTCCCATGGGAGGGACCCCATACTGGAGATAGGGAAGAGTGTGAGGAGTCCTCCTCTGAGAAGGAAGGAGTAGCAGAGACAACACATGATGAACTGACCACAGCCCTCATTTCATGTCTCCCTGCACTGCTTGGGGGAAGAATTCAAGTATAAAGTTAATCCTGAGAAGAAGGGAGGGGTGGGGGAGAAGGTGTTTTTGAAATTTAGTTTCACTTCTTATTACCCTATTCTGATTTGGTTGGTAAGGAATTAAAATAATTTCCCTGAGACTCTTTTACCCTGATGGCAATTGCTGAGTGATCTCTCCCTGTCCTTAACTCACCAGCCTCTAATTGTATCTTCTGTCCCCTGTCCAGCTGAAAAGGAAGTGATCCATTGGCTTTGGCTGGCACCTAGTGTCCTGCCAGAGTCGATCCACATGAATAGGCTACATGCAGGCAAGATTTCATGAATAAAACTATGTATGTAAACCTCACTCCTAAGTAACTTTGAAACAGATCATAAAACTTAAAAGCAACACCAAACAGCAATGACCTTAAAAAAAAAAATGTTAGCTTTATTCTAGCACAGTGATAAAGTGTACACAGGAAGAAGCTTATCTAGGGCTGATACTTTCCTCAGCTTGTTAGTTTTCAGTTCTGACTTCGCCTGTGCAAGTTAATTTGATTCACAAGTGCAAACAGTGATAGCAGATAAATGTAGATGATTTATCTTGTACAGATCTACGCTGCTGATTGAACTTCTTTCCTTATTAGAAGTGAAACAGGAAATAACTATGTATTACACTTGACATGTTGGCCCATTAATACTTTTCAGCACATTTTGTGGTAGCAAATATGTGGTAAGCAAAATTGTGGTAAAATTACTTACATGCTTAAAGATTCTCAGTAAATATAAGCTTCGCTTTCTGTTGTTCATTACACTCTTTAGTGAAAATTAACATATAGCACCTGAAAATAGATTGCTTATCATATATAAGTATACTTCAAAAAGCCTCAGCTTGGCAGAACTACTACTGATTCTCAACAAGAAATATTAGTAGAGCAGGTTATAAAAATAGCCTCTAAATTTGAAGATTCCTCTTCACTGGAAGTTTTTTCCACATGATATCAGAATTTCAGTGTTTTCTGGTTAAGAAAAAAAATAAAATCAAGACTAGCCACTTCAGTTATTTTGTCTGTTCCTGATTTTATTCCGGGTGTCTTCTGACCAACTGATGGTTGTTGTTACAAGGGCATGTAGGGATAGGGCAAGGGGTAATGGTTTGAAACTGAAGGAGGATCAATTTAAATTAGATATAAGAAAGAAATTTATATTTAAGGCTACAGTTTAATGTTGAAGTAATGTAATGTTGAAATAGCAGCAACAAAAGAATTTAAAAAGAAATTAAATTAAGAATGAATTAAGAATTTTCCTTTTTTAATAAAAGAAAAAAATTGCTTCTAGTCTGATATTTCAATATGAAAAACTAAAAGGAATTAAATTAAAAAGATATGGCTATTCCTGCTCTTCAGTATAACCTGAGTGTAAGGAGAAGTCCTGCCAAATCTTTTACTAACTGCACAGACATGTGATGCTGCTGTGGTGTCTAGATTTGTCCACAAATGCACTAATTAGAAAGACTTGGATAGGTGGGTACAAAGAAGGCACAGACGATCGACAGAAATTTGCACAGCATGATTTTTCAGTTCACCACCATCAAACCCCAAAATATGACTTTGAATAAATCATACTAGTCAACACATTCCTATAAAAGAAATCAAGTAATTTCTACATATATTTCTGATGAAAAATGCAAAAGGTCCAACACACACAAAAAAAAGTTCTGAAGCCTCATAGTTTTAAGGGAAATATATCTCTTGATGAGTCTTTAATATGCTTAAGTTTTGCAATTTTTCCTTGTCAGATGTTTTTTTTAATTCAGAAAAAGTTGACAAGCACTGCAGTGAGGTGTACAAGAAGCATATGTATCTTCCAGCACCATGCTGGGAAGGCTGCAGGATGAGATGTTACTTTGTATTCTTAGAATGTGAGTAAAATTAATAAGTACAACATTAGAAACAACCTATCCTTTCCCCCCTCTCCTCTATCCTGAGAACAACAGTGTCTTCCACAAGAATACCCCTGCTCTACAGAAGGATTGTAACAGCACCATGATGTAAGTAGTGTATCATCTGACCATACCTGAAGCAAGAAAGACATCTAAATTATTACTACAAACACTGCCTATCTCATTTTGAAAATAATAATAAAATTTTAAAAATCAATTTTTCATAGTAAATGAACATTCATAATTTTCCTTTCTGATCTAAGAGTTGTTATTCTTTTTACTAAGATAGCATTATTACTGCTGGCACTCAATATTCAAACAGCAACAGTGACTGCCACAAAAACCTTAATCACTCAAAAACCAGTTACTGAGTTAAAAAGTAGTGGTTTACTCACTTCTACATGAAACACTATCTCTCTCTCCTTAAGGCTGCCATTCTCAATAAAGAAAACGTCTTGTATCTTCAGCATTTTAAGTGACAAAATTTGGCAAGATAGAAGCTTCCATGTTATTAATAAAAAGAATGGTTTTATTTAAGTTTAAATATCTGGACCCCATCAGTATCTATTTCAGAAAGGAGCTATAATAATCAGGTCTTTGAATCATCAGATTATAAATAAGATCTGAAGAAAGATATGTTTCTGATTTTTTCCTGTAGTCCAAAATGAAGATGAACATCAGCAGCACACAGATGCTGAAAATTTGGGTCCTAGTACTACTTATAGGTCAACAGCAGTGAAATAGGCCATAAAAAGCAAGAATGTATTTAAGATCTTTCTATACATTCCTGTGATTATCTTGATTAGGACAGTTGTCCTTACCCAGGATGAAATGGAAATTGGAACCAGAACAAATTTATATGTAGAAAGTCAAGCATCTGCCTGGTTTTTTTGCTTTGGATAGGATCTGTGTAATTTGGGTTGGTTTGGTTTGCAAGAATCTTCTTGCAAACTTTTACTCTATTTTTCGTTCTCCTATGTTTTATTGTAAAAAAATTAATCACAGTTTCAAAACAAACACTATTAATCACCTAAGACTATTATATACAATATAAGAGAGTACAAAAAAGAGATACACATCTACTTCCAACAGTATTACTGGAGAGAATTGGGAAAAAAAAAAAAAAAAGAAAGTACTGATCTGGGCAGAGTGTCAGGCAGATGTCTTAAATTAAAGTAGTGGTGCAAATCACTCTCAGTTATGACAGCAGGAACAGTATTTGTAAATGTACTCATATGTCACAAATAGGCTGCAGGATCTAGAAGAGGTTGTAAAAGAAAGCTGAAATCCATCTAAAGACCCCAATTTTTTTTTTTAAATTTAAAATACCCTCTTATTAAAAGTACAACGCACAATTTTTCTCGTTATTTCCATACAGCCTCGAAGCCATACTTACTAATATTTCAAAGTTTACCTGTCAGCAAAGGTCTAAATGGATGAAGGCCCATGAAGATGAAGGACACATTGAGGTCAGGAATGTCACGAATGTCGCGCCCCTAAGATAACACACACTTCTTGTAATACATCCATTCTAAAAAAACTATTCCACATAATTCCTCAGTAATGAGGAGCCCATTGGTAAATGAAGCTATTCTAACCCTACCCTTGAGAGCCCTAAAGTTAACACATATGCAAGGGACTGCTCTGGGTTAGTCTGAAAAGTATATCCATCTCACAGGAAAGATTACTTCTGAACTGACTGAATTTTAGTTTGAATGGTTATGTTCAATGGGAACATACCACTGAGAAACCTGAGTCCAGTTTAAACTTTGTTTTTCATATTGTGACTAAAGCAATGGCCATGTTGTTGTACAGCTTTTTTTACAGAAATGGAATAGGACACTGCTTATTACCTGTGCTCTGGTTTCATCAGGGACTTAAGTATCTTCATAATTTCTAAAGAAATACTAAGGCTGATGTCTATACATTAAAATATATTTACTCTCTCTCTTAACACCTTCTTTTAAAGTTTAAATTCTTCACATTTTTCAATTTCAATTCAACATTTTAGCAAACTGCTCAGCACAATTTTGTACTGCTTTAGATTATCCTCTCTCTAACATATTCTGCTTAATCTAACTCTCTCTTTCTATCCTTAGAGACTTTCCATCATACTTAAGCACAGGAATGCCCAGCAGAAATGAAAGGATAAACTTTCCCAATATCCAAGACCCTGTCATAGATAAGCCAAAGAAATACATTCTGTACTGTTTAACTTGACCTAAGTTGATGGCTAGCATTGCTTTCAAATGAGAGGAAAAGGGCAGAGCAAAAGAGACACAGAATAAAACCATTCCATGGAACCTTCATTCATTATTGCAATTCAGACAGATAGTGTGAGCAGCTGCAAGGTTAATTTTAAAACCAGAAAATATGAGTAACTTAATCCCTCACTTAAATATCTGTGACAATTAAATGAAGATGGGAACAATATACGGAAATTTCATGTGCAGGATGGGAAACTAAAGCAAACCAACCACATTTATGTTTGAAAATATCTATAAGTAAGGATCCCTTCACTCTTACAGCAGCATCTTTATATGTAATCTAAGAAAAATAGTTTTGTCTTACAGTGCAAGCATCTAGTCAGAAGTTGTTCTTTGGTGAGGCTTTTCCATTCCTTGTTCTGTTAAACCCCCACTCCATCCATTGCCTAGATTTGAGAGACATAATTTCCTAACACAAAAGGAATTCTGTTCTCTACCCCTCTTAATTTAGCTATGAGGACTCAGCTTTAATAATAACTAAAAACTATGCTCTTGTTAATGAAAAAAACATGCTTAAAAAATATGAATTTGCAAAGAGAAGAAATATGCAGCCCAATTTAGATATCAAATTAGAAACAGAAATGGTCTATAAACTAATATAATATTAACTCAACTATACTTACTGATAAATATAGTTTTATGTATGGGTGGTGCCTACAATCAGCCTATCAAAGTGATAAACCTTGAATTTCTTAGTGTTGAGTTGCACTGTTCTACAAACAGGGACTGAAAGCTAAGGCCAACATCATTGTGGGTGATTGTCTTAACCAAGTATCACTTTGTCTTGCGCTAGAAGTTTAGGTTATAGGTAAAGTTTTCCAGGTAATGTAGCCTTGAAATTGTTAGTAATTAAAATTGATTACAAAAAGTCTAACAGAAATGCTTGAGATTTGTAATCATATCTGTACATCTAGAGATTTTTATCTAGAAAGATTGAAGGTTTTGTATAAAATGGTTGCTTGTGCTATATCTCTAAAGACTAAGAAATATTAAATATACAGCTTCTATATTGCACTTTCCTGCTCAATTGTTTGTTTTTCTTCTCGCTACTCACCCTCCAAGACAGCTAATAAAGACAGAAAGGTGGCAAGAAAGGAAAACACAAGCAGTTTTAAACCAAAAAACTCCAACATTTCTGGTATTTTGATATACTACTGTATCGTAACAATTGAGTTTACTACAATGAAAAGATTTAGTGACAATTTATCTTATTTATCTTTTTTTTTTGCTAAAGCAGAAAAATTGAAATGTAGACCGTATTGTGAAGGAATGACAGGACCAAATGAGATGGAAATTGTCTTTTGACTTTTCAAATAAGCAAAACAAGAAACTTCCCAAATAAGTGATAATTTTGTCCAATGTATATGGTGTTTAGAAAAGCAATTATAATTCTGCTTTCAAAACACAGGATATAATAACACTTTTCTTAAGAAAGAAAACCGATGCTGCTTTCTGTTAAATTTGTCAGTATTTGCTTTTATTCCTCTGGCAATAAGGAATGTTAAGTGTTAAAAGCTAAGTATATCTGTTGGCAACTCTGAATGTGAGTGATGTAGTTGTCAACAGTCCCATTACTAAAAGAACAGACTTAAGAAATAAAACATTTCTTTTTCCATTTTTTTTAATATGCACATGTTTTCTACATTTACTTTTTTTTTTTTTTTCCTGTGGCTGATTTAAATCACTGAGGTCAGCCTGAAGAAGTTAAGCTTGTTATTTTAACTTAAGTGTGGTTTTGACCTGGTCTTTATTCACAATTAATATAGTGTTCCACTATGTATTTGGAGACAAAATTATCTCTTCACTGTAGGGAAAAAACCCCACAGTCATGTATATGACTTTGGGAATATTTTTGTTGAAATTAATGTTATAGTCAGGCTACAAAGTATTTTAATTTATATGAAAATATAAATTAGACAACAAGGTGATATGCACTGAAAAATGAGATGAAACCTACTGTCTGCTGATTACCATTCCTAAAAGTTGTGTGTATAAATAAAAGGAGAATATATAAGATTATAAGGCAGAGATAACACAAATGAATAAAAAATATTCGTAAATCTGAAACTAATAAGTTTTCTTAGCCAAGAAATCACTCAGGAAATAACAAAATCACCTTATCTTTGTTGTGATTTTTTCCTTCCTTATTGGCTGTAGCAAGTGCTAGATTCCAAGAGGAGACACGTGACCTCAGGTTATTCAAAATCCCTTAAACGCTTTTCGCTTTAAACTGTTCTTTATGTAAACTGAGATCTGGCTTAAAAAAAAATTCTAAATTACATTTTTATTAATTGTTATTGTCTTTAGGTATTAATTTTTCCAGTTTCAACATCGTATATAATTAGAACAAGGAAGGGCAATGAAGTTTGTGAAGGGTAAGTCCTGTGAGGTGTAGCTGAAGGAGCTGAGGTTGTTTTTTGGAGAAAAGGAGGCTCAGGGGAGACCTTATCCCTCTCTACAACTGCCTCAAAGGAAGTGGGGGTTGGTTGCTTCTCCCAATAAACAAGTGACAGGACCAGAGGAAATCAGGTTGCAGCAGGGGAGTTTTAGATTGGGTATTAAGAAAAAATTTCTTCACTGAAAGGGTGGTCAGGCACTGGGACAGGCTGCCAAGAAAGTGGTGCAATCACCACCCCTGGATGTGTTCAAATGGTGTATGGATATGTCAGTGTATCAATAATCCTTGTGGGTTCCTTCCAGCTCAGGATATTCTGTCATTCTGTGTTGTACCTAGAGATATGGTTCAGTGGTGAACACAGTGGAGTCAGGTTATTGCCTGGATTTGATGATCTTAGAGGTATTTTCCAACTTTATAAATTCTAATTTTATCTGATCTGAAAGATTATTATCTTCCATAGCTTGAAACTCTGAGCAATATATGAAACTACAAGTTTAATTAGCACACAGGATAGAGAAACTGGAAAAAACTGCTTTCAGCAGATTATTGTGCTGTGGAGGTCTGACTGTCATGTTGAGTGAGAACACCTGCATTAGTACTAGCTTTTACTGCATTTCCTCCTGTGGGTCTCTCTGGGCAGCTGTGAGGACACTCAGCCAACTGAAGATCCTTTCTGTCAGGGAAAAAAATGCCAAAGGTGCCTGGCTCGAATGCCTTGCACTAGAGCTCTAGATTTCTCCACATGGATGGAAAATTACTTTATTCCAATCCTTTTCCAGTCACTTAATATATCCCCTTTGTTCTTTCTGACTTGTGCAATGTTTAGATGAAACCAAGGAGATACATAACAAAATTTCCTCTCCTAGAGTTTGTTCCATGGTTTTGTTTTTTTTTCATAAAGGGCTGAGCACACAGTTAATTTGTACTAGTGTAGTTTACTAGCATGTAAGATTTCATCAGAGTTATGTTTGACTAAAATTAAATATTTTCTGTGCCAGAGGAAGACTAGATTAAACTGAATCAGAAAGAACATAGACAGAAACCTTTTAACTCCTAACTGAGGCTAAAATGCAGAAAGTATAATGATCATGCTAATGTTTTATGCTACACAGGAATTACTGTCAATTAGTGCCAGCAACTGCAACTAGAAAAGAAGTGATGATAGCTTGCTCCTACTTTACCTAAGTACAGATTTTTTAACGTTTAAAGACACTATAAATTTTGCATTTTTAATACATATTCTGATTAGATGTTCTGTTCAGGTGCTCTTTAAACCCTTGTTAAATGTATTATCATTTAAATACATAAAAGAAGATCTTTGGGAGAGGCAACATTTCCTCAAAAAGCTTACCCAATAAGATTACTATCTTTTCCAACAATATAAAAATATCTATCACAAAACATTAACTACCTGTGCAAATAGTTTTATACTCAAAATTTATACATTTATGGATTTTATAAACCTCTTACCATATATATGATGTGTCATTTGCCATATTAACATAGCAAACAAATTGAGGGTCATAAAAATCAACAGAATACAACTAAGAAAGAGAATCTGTTATCTTAATATTAAGTAGAATAAGATTGGAAGCAGGCTTTCTTTATATGTTTCCTGAAGTGGACTACAACTAAGGTTAAAATATTTTCTGGTATTTCTTTTTTCTTTTCCTGTGAGCACATAATCACAGTGAGCTTGAATTTGTTTCTGCTAATAATATTCTAAAACAAGAAGTAATGGAGAACTTTAATAGAGATAGCTAATAAAGCAATTTAATAGGTATTTATCTTACCTATAGAAAATTTTGCTGAAATTAAGACAATCTTTGCTTCAATAATATCTTCCATATATACTATGAGACAAATAATTTGCAAGCTTGTAAAACTGAACTGTATTGAGTTACGGAAACAACTAGATTTTTTTGAGAATAATTTTGTATTTATATTGTTGTTTGTTCAATATTTAAAATAACAATTTTTCTATCCATTTATCTTTACTTTTTGTTCTGATGTGACCAAACATTCTCTATTAAATACTTGCTTCTGAAAAAATAATTGTGCTGCTGAAATTTTTTTTTTATAAATCAAATAAAATATGAAACTACAGTTTCAGAATCTGACAAAGAAATCTTAGTTATAGTTACACTAAAATGATAGCTTTTGTCACCATGGCAAAATACAAAGAGAAAATGCCATAAATGAAAATTTTTTTATTTCTTAATAACACTGACTCAGCAGAAGAAATGTTCTGGCACAAATCAGGACATCTGCCAACATTTCTAGCCATGTGAAAAACATCTGTCACCTTTTCAAGGCTGGACTTGAACATACCAATGCTTTCAGATGTTTGTTGCTCAATTATATAGCTACATTCTGGGAGGGACATTCATGGATATTTCCATGTAGCTATAAACAAACTCTGTTTCAAATTGACTCTATGTGGCTCCTGCCTGGGAAAAGATCACATCAGCTCCTATATCAGTTATATCAACAATTTTTATGGCTAAGTTAAAAGAGTCCTGATTGGAGCTGACCACTGAAGCTGAGACAATGGTACACGCACTTTGGCTTAAGAATAACCTGCTTTAAATGGAGGATACCAAGGAAATTTTCATAAACAGTTTGGTAACTTGATAAATTATTTATCCATAATTATGTTTACCAGACCTAAAAATTAGTAAAAAACAATGTTTTTTGACTCTGTGGAACACATTGTACTTTATACTCTGTGAGTCAGACTATGGTTTTAAAACTCACTGTTACTGTATGATCATATAAAACATCTGCGCTGTCAAAATTAGCTTAAAAATATAATATAATATATAAGCTAGAAATGTTGCCTAATTCATTTCCAGAAATGAACACTGTGAGCAGACACTGGAGTGTGAAGATGAAAAAAAAATTGTCCATGGAATTACACCTTGCCTGAATCTGCAGGAGAGTGGGACAATATTGTATTTTTTTCCAATTCAGTTAATATTGGATATTTTAAAACAAATGAATATAAACCAAAAGTGTGTTGCAGAAATCAACTTACTTGAATACAGGAATTTAAAAATATATTCTTGGTCTTTGTTACCGTTGACAATTACCTTTCATTTATCATACCTTGACACTTGGTCATGACTTCATACCTGCCTTCAAGGACATGAAATTCCAAATTAGACTTTGAATAGATTACATTCATATGATGAATACAGTGTCTTAGAAATTTATATTATATTCTTTGGCCCTTTTTTTCCCCCTCTCTGACTTTGATTTTTTGTTTCACCGCCTTCTTGGCTTCTATACCAGTACTTTTCTCACAGTAACTTTTCTCATTAGTAGCTGTGTGACTCTGCTGCAGGGTTCAGATGTCTCTGGTTTGCACAGCCCCTCTGCCTGACCTTGGCTCTGGTTCACTGAGAAAATTCTTGTTGAGGTGTGAGAAAGCAGGCAAGCTAAAACAAGCAAGATATGGAAAGTAAAAACAGATGGAAGTGCAACTGTTGGAGCAGCGACAGCTAACAGCTCCAGGACTCTAAAGGACTGAGGAAAACTGTAAGACCTTCCCCTCCTGCCAGCTCCAGGGAACTGGAAGACAATAACCCAGCAGCAGCAACAGAAGCAGCAGCAGGGCAGGTGGGCTGTTTGGAGAAGCCTGGCTCTTCCCCAAAAATCCCAGCTTATCTGGTCCAAGAGGACTCAGCTGTTTGCAGAAGGGTTGCAAACACCTAACCTAGGAGCTACTTCTAGCCTGCTGTCACATGTATTCTCCAGCAAAAAATCCCTTCATCCCCCTCAGCTGTATCTTGCTGGAGTCTCACAGTGAAAGCTGCGCAACTGAAGTGATGAAAAAGGGTTTTATGGTATCTAAGAAAGAACACTGTGGCTATTGTACAGCTACCAAAACCTTTTCCTGTCCTATGAGAAATTAAATTAAAAAGCAATTATTATCTGGAAATTTCATACTATCAAATGTAAAAACATACAGCAGGAATTTACAAAGGACAAAATGAGAGCACTCAATGTCCTTATGTAGCCATCTCAAAATTCTAAGTTGGTGACTGAAAAAGTAAGCATATTTTATAAATATCCAAGGTAATATAATTTTTAGAATTTAAGCCTCCTTTTCTCTGCACCCATGACATATTAATTGAAGACAAAACTTTGCATTAACAGTTTTGTTCCTGACATGTATTCTCAGGGAAAAAACATTTTGCTGAAACACAATTCTGTTTATTTGGATTTGGTGGGAGTGTTCCATTAAAATAAAGAATACTAAGGCATGCTATCCATAGAACGCTGAATTTTTTAAAAGCCACCTAGCAACACTATGGAAGAATCCACACAGAAACTAATTTTCAGTTACTGGCACCTATGTTCTCAATGTAACCAGGTAATAAAAGTACACCTAAATCACCATGAAGTGATTAATACCATTCTGATGAAATCCTGTTAAGAAATTCAAGCAGGTAGGTGGAAACAAGATTCTCAGAGTATGTAAATTCTTGCAAATTAATGTTAGGACACTGTTTACCTTTCTTGAAACTAAGACCATAAAACACAGTGAGTGTGAGTTCTCACAAGGAAAATTTCTGGCATAGCCAGTTATTAAAGCCTGTCCTTTAAATCCTACTCCAGATTTTCTGTGGGGCACCCATCCCTCACATTTTCCTTGATGTTCATGAATATTTCAAATTCGTCCATACTGTATTATGAGGTTTAATTATAAAACTATACTTATAAAGACAGATGTTATTACAAATACAAAAAAAAGCCCCAGAAGTTAAACTGTACTTTATGAACAGTGGTCTCAGGGAAAATATAATATCTGGGATAAAAGAATGACAGAAATTACAAAAATATTTTTTCATATAATGTGACAATTTTTCCCCATTCCCCTTTCACTATGTAAATACTTAAACTCCTTAATAATGTTTTTCAGATTGATATTGGTCTAATGCATGGAGTATCTACAGATCATATATAATACTGATTTTTTAACTCAAAGCCAAAGTAAATCTTCTCATAGTGCAATTTTTAATTAGATATTTGGCTTATATGTCCATATTCTTCAGAGCTAGTGTTCTAAACAGCATAAGTTTTCTCTTGTGAGATTTCTCAGTGGAAGGGGTTAGAGCAGCCTTCATAAATATTAGATCCCATAATGACCTTATGATAATAATATTTTCTATGCCTTTACAGATCAAGTAAATCCATATAATCTATGTCACACAGAAAGTAAATGACAAATGATATAGAATTCAGACTCCTAGACGCTGTCAGATAAGAATCTTTAAAAAATGTGCAGAAACCCAAATCTCAGATATAGGAGAAAAAGAGAGTGCCAAAACAAGCAAATAAATTTGAAAGATTGTAAGTAAAAATGCTGGGAGGATCTTTTTATTCTTGAAATTTAATCAAGACTGTGTGATTGCCTGCCAGAACATAATGTTTTCAGGTCAATGTAAGCAGAATAATTTCTCACATGAACGGAAGAATCAGAACAGGATAACAGCAATCCTCAAAAATATTTTTAGCAGCTATCTCCTTTACTCCCATATTATGTTAGCTCTTCCAGTTTCTGCTTCTGCTAATAATCACAGGATGCCGACATGTGTACAACTAGTTTCTGCCAATCCAAGCAAACCATAGAAAGCATGCTGTAATTTACAGTCCCAAGATGTTGACAGACTGGTTCACCAGCCAACAAAACATTACTTTCTTTTGCAGCTTCAAAGCCTGGAAGGAGGACACAGAGTTCTGTGAAAATCAGTGGGATGCTGGAAAGCTAAGACATAAGCTACACTGCTCATTACAAAGATGCTGGCCATCATTCTGGAGGGGATATCGCAGATCTAACCCCAACAAAACATCTGGCAATAGGGCTGTTTTCTACACAGGCTGTAAAAAAATAGGCTGAGAAAGCTTTTCTTAGGGACCTTAGCCTGGTGTCCAGCTGTGTGTCATTTCTGTGCACTACCAGATATGTAAAACAGTAATATTTTATTCATGTCTATGGTCTATCTAATTCTGTATCTTGTGCAGGTGTTTTTCTGATTAGTACGTTACTTTTGAAATGTTGGTAGTTTGAGACAGCATTTAGAAAATTCTTCTGTAATTTTTTTTTTGTCAACTACATGAGGTTGGAAACTAAAACTCTCTCTATGTTGGTATTGAAACTCTTATCTAGCAAATGCAGAATTTTTTCATGTTTAATTGTGTCTCAAACCCCAAAAGGGATAGATTATATGTTAATAGCTTCAGATTACGTCAAAGAAAATTAAATCTTACTTTTTGAACCACAGGAAAACATAATTCTAAGCCTCCAACCTCAGGCCAACAGAGGATGACAAAGCTAGGACAGAGCAAAGGCCATCACAGTGCAGCACTGGATGTTTAGTGACGGAAAATCCATGTTGCTGTTATGTTTTGTTGGGTGTTTCAAATACAGAGAATGACCTCTGTTGGTTCTGTGGCATCCTTCTGTTCCCACAGAACAATCTCACTTGCAGCAGCAGGGCTGCTCTCACCTCCCACAGCCCTGCTCAGCCCACCATGGGTCCAAGGAGGTGCCCAGTGCTGGGGCAGTGGGACAGGCATTGGCTGACATGCCCTGCCCCGGCAGACCCCCACAGGGAGACCCCCTGTCCCACCAGGTCCCCAGGGCCACCAGCCCTCACAGTGGCACGAGGGACTCTCTCTTGGTGTTTCACAGTCTCAGAGGCTCAGGATGTCACTGGATGCCCTGGCAGCACATTGTTCAGCTCTCCAGCCCATCCGCAATCGGGGAAGGGTGTCCTACAGGTAAGATGGTGAATGGGACATGCTTATGGTTTAAGCTCTGCATAACATAAGGCAGTGACTCTCTTTTAATAGAGGACAACCCTTCTCAAGTGGAAAGTATACAGAGAGATATAATACATAAAATCCTAATAGTTACCAGCCCAAGAGGCTGGTTTTCTTTAATACAGTGTCTGTTTTTTATCACAGTTATTACATTAGCACCCCACAATCTACTTGCATCCTGTTGGCTCTACAAATAGAGCTCTGCAGATGTTTGCTATTATCCACAATTTAGAAACTATTTCACCAAAGACAAAAAGAACCCTGGGAATTAATCACCCTCTATGCCAAAGGGCCCTTGAAGAAGCAAAAATGTCAGAACCATTGCAAAGAAACAAAAATGTGTTTGGATGTCCATCTAAAACAACACAATATTGTTTTTATTAAAACAAAAATTTATTTTTCTTTTCTCTATTTTTTTACCATGCAAGCATATTACAGCCCATGCTACAGTATGTATGTTAACCCCCTCCATGAGAAGGAGAAAGAAACCACATAGGTATTTGGTGCAGACTTAGAGTCACAAATTAACCTATTCAATTCAAGAAGGGTGGTAGTCATCATATGCACAGTGACACATAAACTTGCATGAACTAAGTGAGTTTATTCTTGTGTGGTTGATGAGATCTACTGGAACTAAAATTACAGTGGTCAGTATTACAAAGTTATTTTTACTCGCATTTAATCTGATATGGTACCTTACCCTGAAACTGAAAAATCATTTTGCATTTTAACTGTTGAAAATTTTAACTGTGGAGTTGCCAAAAAAAAAGACTAAAGAAGCTACAGAACAACTGCAATTGCATTTTGTCCCTAATCTTCCTGCAGGTGTTGCATAGTGTCTCATTGACAATATTTTCTGCATATGTGAGGGAAAAAAATCGGATTTTTTCACAGTATCAGGATAACAACAAATAGCAAATTATTTAAATAAAATAAATTTGACCTTTTTTTCCTCAGCTTTTATTTACAGTTGTTTCCTTCAGTCCATTTATCCTTTACAAAACTGGAAAATTGTACCTATGCACTGCCTAGTTTACATTCCGAGCATACAGTTAATTTTGAATAGTAATTGACTGCTTTGGCTGGTAAGATCAAATTAAATTAAAACCCAAGTTCTAATACAAGTGCTTGTTTATTACATTTTATGTCAATAGCTCAGATATTTATGCAGATTTGCTTACTGGAGATTAATTATGAAATTAAATTGAGCACATAAAATACTTCAAAATTGTTAAAAGTATATTTTGAGCATATTGATTAATACTGAAAACTATTAGCATATCTTATTCACCCTATATTAAATGCAGTGTTTATGAAATAAATAAACAGAATCTACTAGCTCTGTAGGTACTAAAGCTGTCTGCTTGATTGAACAGGCATAAGTAATTTTTTTCAAATAAAAATTATAAAAATAACATTATTATTATTATTATTATTATTATTATTATAAT
>VWZP01001589.1:115959-219677 GCA_013396995.1 Dicaeum eximium | reverse complement strand
TATTATTATTATTATTATTATTATTATTATTATTACTCTGCACAAGCAAAATGTCCATGTCCCAGCATCAATTCAATAAGAATGAAGTCATATATAGTGAAATGCATTATTTCAAACTAGAAAATATAGTTTTCATACTTCAAATGTGTTTGTCACTAATTTTGAGATACAGTATAGGTAAGCTCTAAACATACACTGTGACTATTTTCAAGGCAGTGTAGTCATCACAGAAGAAACAGTCTTTGGTATAGTTTTTGTAGATTTATGTCTTTTGTGTAAGACACCCCGGGCTCCTACTACCAATGTAGTGTATTTCACAAAGATATAGACAGATGGCTACTTCTTACAATTAGTGATTTTGCACCCCACGTGCTAGTTCTGGCTATTGACATACAGGGCCCTGTTTTGTTACAGGGCTCTGGGTTATCTCCTAAAGCTGTAGTGCATAGACATCTGACTGTTTTTCCTATGTACCTCAGACTTCCCACCTCCAAATCAGGAACATGTTTTAAGATTTTCTAAGAATTTTTCTTTATGGAATCTACATACTGCTACCTTTAGGGGAACTGCTACCTTTATTGGAGGAAAGCAAGAGACCTGAAAATCTGAGATATTCCCTGCAACTACGGAATCAGGTAAACGTAAACTTTATCATCAGAGAGCAGCTCTGATTAATGAAAATCTCATATGGAAGTCCTAAAACAAAGAAATATGGTCTTCAGTGTGTCCAGACCATTAGTGCAGAGAGAATTCCTTTTCTGTAAAGGCTATACCTCAAGAGTACCTCCTACTGACTGTACTACCGTATGTCAGCTGACTAGAACATGATTTATCCCAGAAGTCTTTGACGGCCATCTCAGACCCTTTAACAGCACTAGTCCCTCTCCACCAAACTCATTTGTGCCTAGGCCATGACTGGAATTCTAATGTAACCTGCAGTGCATCAAAAGCAGGGTATTTGCTTCTTGGCCTCATGAAATCTGCTGTGGTGTGACTGGTGAGCAGCACCATCAGACACTGTCTGGGGCACAGAAGTTGGCACAGAAGGGTGCACTGAAATAAGGGGACAGATGCTGTGCTGAGAAGAGCCTTCCTGTGCTCAGCAATGCTGGTGACATCCCACAGGGCATAGTTCCCAAGCTCCCCTGGAGGAACTGATCCTGCACAGGAGAGGCCTTGACCCAGAGTGAGCTCCCAAAGGAGCCCCAGCTCTGCAGGGATTTGGCTTCAGGGATGTCTGGGGCTTCTGGCTGAGACTGGGACAAGGTGAGCTGGGCTCCTTGCCGGCCTGCTCCTGTGACCGAGCAAAATGTCTGCAAGAGGAGGTCACCAGACTGTGCAGCATCAGAGATAATGAGAAATAGTTCAGTGTAAGGTCACGTGAAAAGGGAGAGCGTCTTCTTCACAAAGATCATAATCTGATCAAAAACCTTTTCAATACATTGACTATTCTTTACTCAATAATGAGTAAAAGGGGAAACCAAAAACAAGAGCCCATAGAGACATAAACCTGGTCACAGAAAGGGTCAGCAGAGACAGTGCCAAGGACCAGCTTGAGACAGAGAATCTTGTCTGTCTTGGCACACTGGGATATTTCTCAGTAGCCTGGCAGGAGTAGCCCCTGTGCCAGGAGCTGATGGACATGATGGTCATTTATAACATCCCATAACACCTGGATCACCTCCATCTGCAGCTCAAGAATCTAACAGTAATGAAGGGGGTGCAGGTAGACTCTGCTAATCAGGTGTGAAAATGGAGCCTCCCATGAAAACAGAGGCTGGAAGCTGGTTACTTCTGGCGCTCAGAGGATGGCTCCTGCTCCACTTTTTGATTTCCAACCTTCTGACATGAAATTGCCATCATTTACATGACATCACCCAACCAGACAGTCATCAGGATACCAGTGAAAAACTGTGTAACACTTATCATCAGGGACTCTTTGCTCCAGGAACACTATCATGTCAAATACAGATATAACTGGGAAGTCTAAAAGGGGGAAGATAACTCTACTAGTGCTAAGAAACAATGAAATGCTTTTTTAAACCAAAACAACCTAATGACAAAGTGTATTCTAATTTAACTTTTCATTCAGTGTGGGTTCAGAGTGTATGAGGCATGTAAATCATTCATTCCTTAGCATGGGGAGACATTCCCTTATTAAGTGAGTGACAATAACAGAAGCTTGCTCAGGTCCCAGATTCTGCACAGTTCCATCAGTTAAAGAACTTGCCAGACAATTTGAGGTGAATTCCAAAAGAATTATTTCTTTGCCTGCAATCATCTTTATCTGTCAAAAAAAGCAATACTTGCAAATACATGCATTCAGTGTTCTAGGCCAGGTCTAAAAATCATCAAGATGTACAAGTAATCTTTGTTTAAATCACTCAGGTCTTCAAGGATTCACTAATTACTTTGTCCATGTGTAATTTAAAGTTTTTGTCTGTGTACTGACTCAAGCTGCAAGGTATTTTATTTCCAGGTAACATCTTCTGCACAACAAGAATACTTATAATTTTATCTGACCACATTATTACTAATGTGCTTTGACTTAAATTACACCAGCAGCTATGTTAGCTAACATTAATTTAAAGCATATTTTCGTTTGTTTTCTTATTCTTGCCTCCTGTATGCTGAATATTTTTGCTATAAAAAGATGTGGCCAAGTTAGGAAGAAAATACTGTTGAATAAATCTTTATATTTCCTCTGTATCTTCCAAAAATACAATGAATATGTTCTGGTTCTTATAGTGATGGGCAAGTACTCTGGCAGCCAGCAGAATGGTGAAAATTAAAGTATAATAATGCTAAATACAAATTTTGCAGAGGACAGCTCCCTAGAGTTTCATACATTCCTTTTGCATTAATTATTCTCTCAGAGTTTCAAATTATAACAAAACAGTGTGGCAACATACTGAAAAATCACTGCACTAAGCATAATAGAAACTCAGATATGAAAACCACTCCTCAACTGAAATGTAAATGTAAGCACTGCAAAAAATGACTCCAAAGTGTCTGTAAACTTTTCTTAAAAAAATAAAAAAGAAAAAAAATGCATTAATTAAATGACATCATAGGCACAGGCCTGATAACTGTTGAAAGCCAAAAAAAATACCCCACAAGGATAATTACCAACAAAAATACAACAGCAATTTTGTTTCACTAAGGTAAAAGCTGTAAAAACACATTCTACATTTGGATAAGAATGTTCCTATGTTATTTGTATTTCTTGAAGTGAATAGTGTTTGTTTTAGCAGCAAAAAATCAGTTTGACTCCCATCAACACAAGGACAGAAATATAGATACCTAGCATCTGAAACTTTGCAGAACATGTCTATGAGAAAAGAGTGGATGGAAGGGGTATTTTTACCTAAAATCCAAACCTAGCTGGTTAAAAATTCCATGGCTGGACGACAGCACATGTCCAC
Organism: Dicaeum eximium; assembly: GCA_013396995.1. NCBI lineage: Eukaryota > Metazoa > Chordata > Aves > Passeriformes > Dicaeidae > Dicaeum > Dicaeum eximium. The sequence continues at coordinate 216,252 of VWZP01001589.1, read as the reverse complement.
CTAAGTGTAGCTGCTTGTGGCCGTGCCCAGCTGCATGACAAGGAGGTGATGACTCTGCTGGAGCTGTGCAAGCAGGGCCCTGCTGTGGGTGGGTGACAGGACTGCAGTGACGGGGCAGCTGCAGGGATGGAAACTGGGAGAAGCTGCTCTAGCACCAGAGGCGTTGCTCCAGGGCCTGATTGACGCTGTGTGCCTGACAGTCTGGGAGTGGTGTGAGAAGAGATCTAACATCAGCATCCCGTGTAATTACCTATTATACTGTGTAATTACTCGTAATTGCCTATTACTTAGAAAATGCTGTATGCAAGAAGTATTATTAAAACTTTTCTATACTAGAATAGTCCTGTTCTTGCCAGTGTTTCTAGTGCAGAAAGCTTTTCCTTTATGTACTAACACCCTGATCTGGACATTAAACTCGTTCTGAAATAAACTTTTGGTCATCATTTCAATCTCCTAGAACAGACAAATCAGAAACAAAACACAAACGGAACACAAACCCAAACACCCATTATTCGAAAAATAAATTTTGGAAGAGATATATTTTTACACCACTTAGTCAACAATATGTTCAAATCTCCCTTATAGCTCTGACAGAAAAGATTCAACAGAAATACCCATGATCAGCCATGAGAATAAATATCTAGTGCATGCTGAATAACATGTAAGTGTTCTCAGTCTGATTTTCAAATTACATAGTCCCATAATGTAGGAGATTCTAAATAAGTGATATATTATAAATGATAAAGCAAACTTTAAAACAAATCCAGCCATAAAAAAGGAAAACACTATTTTTGTAAATACTCCCAAAGACCACCAGGTGTCTCTGTAATAAAAGGAATGCATATAAAAATACATGAAAAAAAAAAAGTTTTAAAAAAGACGGTTTAAAAAAATTTCCATCTTCAACATAGACACATACACAAATCCAAGCAAAATAACAAAAACAATACAAAAAAAACCCCACACCAACCCCAAACCAAAAAAACCTCTATTAATCAGTTCAACTGTTTTAAAAATTAGGGTTATATGGAAAGATGAAGTATTAATGCAAGACCAGGCAAACCCTACTGCCAGTGTCAGCAGTATTAATGCCTTCAAAATTATGCTTTTAATTCATATTGTACTCTATGATGCACCTTGTAAAAACTGAAAGAATCTTATGCAAAGCACAATTAAGAATCGCCAAAGCGTACCAGATCATGTGTAATTGTCTGTTTTTCTAATTAGACATGATTTTATCTCACAAGTTTATCACTACTTTGAATTTAATTATGATTTATGACAAATATGTTACTGGTTAGCTCATTTTATGGCACAGACTTAGGTACTGATAAAGTTATAGTGGTACAAATCCATTACCATAGATGAAGTATGGGAAGGTACTATACACCAGTATAGCTTATTCTTGTACTGAAAAACCAAAAAAAGTACTGATATAAACATTTATGGCAGCATAAATTTGCATATTTCTATCAAAATATTCAATACCAAATGATTCAATTACTGATAACTTTGTTTGTGACAGTACTGGTATTAAACATGAAAACAAACACTTCTGTCGGTGGCATGTAGTTATAAAAGTGCATAAAAAGATAACAACACAAGAAGTATTTGTTCACAAATGTGCACTTACCACTTTCAAATTAAAGTACATATCCTCCTTTCCCCTTTGTTGCTTCAGTCTGATTCATGTGAAAGGCTGAGTAATATTTATTTAGATTATTGTTCTGCATTTGTAATTGTGTAATCTTAACCATTGTACTCTTGTACCATGTTAACCTTAATCATTGAAATCTTAACCATTTGATACCAGGTAAATACCAAGGAAGTCAATATTCTAGAAGTACAGAACACCTCTATCTAATTAAAGACAAAAAAATATATTTTTCTATAATTTCAGCATATCTTTTAGTTTAGAAATTAGTAAACTAATTCTTGGATTACTACTAAAATTGAAATACATATTTTTCAATACTTTCTCAGATTTCACATAACAGCAAAAACCCCATGAATAGCTGGAAAACTTTTGTATAAAATCTTTGTGTAAATGTTCAGAAGCAGCATTTTGTAAACTTCATTTTGATGTTTACACATTTCGTATAACAGCTAATATATTTACTAAATAACAAACTATGATAACAACAAAATGTATGTGATACAAATACTAAAAATAGAACCAAAAATACTAGCATCATTGAGGGATACTACTGGATGCAATATTAAAAGGTGTGTAACTTCCTTGGTTTGCCTTCTTCACTAGACAGCTGATGTGGTCCACAAGCACGCTGGAGAAGCTCAGCACCAGCTAGCCCTTGGATTCTCCACCCTTGGCTTCTCCGCCCTTGTTTACACCAAGAGTGGCCGCTCCCAACCCAGGTCATCGACCGGTGCGGGTAGCGGTGCAGCCGGGGACATAACCCTGGCAGAGGATGATGGTTATGGAATGCCACGGACTGAAGCAAAGGAGACGGGAATGGTCCTTTGTCTGAGTCTCCAAAAGAGCTTTATTGCACAACCACTTTCGAAGGGAGTCAGGAGCAAAGAACCCAGAACAGTACAGCGTTTCAGCTTATAAAGGAAGGAGGTTTTAGAGGAGGGTACAATACAGTAACCAATCATAGGGAACTAGGGGAGAAGTACAGGGCGGGGATGCAGAACACAGCAACCAATGAGTGGTAAGAGGGGAGGAGAATGCAATATAACAACCAATGGGGGCTTAGGGAGCACATAAATTATATGGAAGGGTCTAGAAGGAAGGGTAGGGTTTGCGGTGATTGATGAAGAAGGGTAGGGTTTCCCTGACAAACGGGGAAGGATCGGGAATAAGGGGTAGGTACATGACAGGAGAAGGGGAAGATACAATTTTGGGTTGAACCAAATACATGGGGGTAACAGGATCAAACCATCGCCAACATACAGTATATGATACAAAGACAATTGAGAGAATAAAACAAAAGCACATCACCACAGACAGCATCTCAGCTTCTTGGATTTTCATGACTTCTCTTCCTCGCTCTCTATACTAAGTCCTTGGCATGGGCTGCGTTACCACTACCCACCAAATCTAGCTCCAAAACTCTGTCCATATCAGAACACTCTGACATCTTACTCTGTGCCTCTTTTTCCTGTTCAAGCTCTCATTTTGCTTTCTTTCCTCCTTTTCCCTTTTCTTGGCCACTCTGGGCCTAGACTGGGGCTCCAGAGGCAGGTATGGAGTATTGCCTCCAGTGTGCCAGGGATTGGTGGCCACTGCCAGGCTGGGATAAGCCCCAGAGACACAGGGTGTGTGGGGCAGGGCATTGCCTCACCAGAGTAATGCCCAAGTTGCCCCTTCCCTTCACACACATGCATCCAAAATGTTTCCAGCCAGTAATCTCCTCCATACTCTCACAGTTGCATGCCCAGCTGTATCAATGTGTTTATGCATTTATGAGTCCTTATTCAATATGGCACCAACTGTTCCTGCTTAATTTCAGGAAAGCTGCCATTTCTGTGCATGAGATTCTGATTTCTGATAATTACTTTTTTTGACACAATCATGAGTTCCTCTATCACTCTGTTGCTTGCAAAAGCGGCATTTCAGTACCCTTTTCCTTGCACCTTATAATACCCAGACACAGTCCAATCCATATGCAATCATTTTGTGTGTGTGTAAAGAAACATCACTACTGTGCCATAAGAAATCTGGAGAACCTTCCCTCTTTTATGGAATAAGACCCTGATGGTGTTGGAGCACGGACTTGGCAACAGCTGTACAGACATTTTAGGAAGGCAATCCATTTCAGTCTCTTGTGCCACGTGCTGGCAAGAGCTGCAAATTACAAGAACAGGGATGCTGTCAGCTTGTAGTTGAAATATGGAGTTTAGGTGCTCAGGGTGGTGGAAAAATCCTGACAGCAGAGGCACAGGAGGATGTGCTGACACACTGATGAGCTGTGCAGGGCACCTTGTGTCCACAGAGCTCACATCTGACACAGCTGATGCATTCCAACCTCTGTACTGTGCTCTGCAGCACGTTGGCAGGGCATAGTTGCTCATATGAAACTGTACAAAAGCATATTTTTCTGAGGCCTGTGCATACTTCAGCTGATCTCTTGCAGGCCCACAATCGTCTCTGCATAGTGTTCTTTGTTCTGGTGCTGGAAGTGGTCACAGCTTCCTGTCTTGGGCTGTAGAGGCTATGGAGGGGTGCTTGCCTTTTTCACTCTTCAAGTTTCCCTTTGAGGCTGGCTATCTATGCATTGTTTCCAAATAGGATTTATCACAACTTGAAGGAGGCCATCTCTTTTCAAAATCTGTATAGTATATTGTATGTCAACATCTGAAACATATAAATAAACAGTGTATTATTAGCAAGTGCTTGATATGATAGGGTCCAGAACCTACTGAAATTGGAATTTTTCCATAGGCATTGAAAGAAAACAGTCGTGCAGGGGAAAAAAAAAATCAAGATGAAGTCAAACACCTACTCAATGTCTGTGACATACTGCGTCACTGAACTATTTTGTAACTGATTAGCAACTTACCAAATCAATGTGAAAAAGGCAAAGATTAAAACTTTCTCTCTGCTCTTCAAGCTGTTAGCGGGTAAGGAACACAACCTTCTACTTTGCCATCTCCTTACCTGAAGCACAGAGTCAGGGGAATTCACTAGAGAAAATCCTGACATTTCTTTCCTATCCCTTCTTCCTAAAGCAATTTCTTGGAAAAAGCATAGGGTCATGAGTGATTACAATGGGACAGGTACCAAGCACTTCAAGTGAGGAGAGAGGGTCTATTGCATCAAGTTTCCAAGGGCTACAAGAAAATTATTTTCAAAAATTCTCATACAAGTCCCTGACATGTCTACCTTTCTGATATGTGACAAATTGGACTGAGCTTAGAGTTGCACCAAAAGACAAAATCCAGTGTTTCAGGATGTAAGAAGCAGCAATGCTAAAAGAAGGGTATTAGGTTCCTACATAAATTACAGGATATGCAGGAGCTGAGAGGTAACAGAAGTCCTGATACAGTGAAAGGACAAACTACTGTTTCTTTGAAAAGCAATTACGAGCAGATAATTTTTCCCCACATTACATTTCCCCTTCCCACATACACACACACTTGTACATAATTTGAACACCGGCAGCCCTTTTGGTCCTCAGATGTCACTAGTTAGGGTTAACATCTGTGCATCCTCCTCTGCTGCACTGAGCTTCTTTACAGCTCTCATCCTCCCTAAAATACCATAGGCTGGGAAATCGCAGCCAGTGTTTCTCCTCCGTTACTTTCATGATGTCTCAGCTTGCACAAAAAATCTGATGGCAAAGAAAAATGAGAAGAGCAAAACTGTCAGCAACTCACTTTGTTCTTCACCTTGTCATTCTGCCCATGCCTGCCTTCCTATCTTCTGTTTCTTACCCCCTATCTGTTGATAGGCTCTTGAGTAGTTAAAGGTGAATGTCCTCTCACACTCAGAGACAGTGCTGAAGGTCAGGGTCACTCCTGGGGTTACTCACAATAAAGCAGCTATATGTTCTAGAGCCTACATGCGCCTTACGCTCCTCCCTCCCCGCTGCCTATATCACAACAGGAGATCATTTCAGCAAAACTCTGTCAGTCAGCAGGAACAGGGGAAAAAACACCTTGCCTTGCCTTGCCTTGCCTTGCCTTGTCTTTCCAGCAGATTGGAGAGGATGAGCTGTGGCTGTTCGTTCCCAGGCTCCTGGAGGCCTGAGCTAGGCCAGCACAGGGGACAATGGGACGGGCAGAGCCAGCACAGGTGTGCCCAGGGTGGAGGCTACGTTACTCACCTGTGCCACAGGGCTTGTTTTTGCCCTCACTGCTGAACACTGTAAAAACTCCTGAACACTGCCTGGCAATGCAAGGGAAACAGCACTGGGCCAGGAGAGAGGCTTGGGCCTGCTAATGCCTTCCCTTCCAGAACCACTGAGGCCCTGCCTAGAAGACGACATCGGAAGGGGCAGGGAGGTGCCCCGGCCATGGGGGAGCTGTGGCCACGCCGTGCAGAGGGGAGGGCTCAGTTGGGGTCTCCGGGGCTCCCATGGGAAAGGCAGGATGTGAGCCTGGTGTGTCACAGGGAGAGCTGCCATCTCTGGCCACTGGGGTCCCCTACACAGCAGCCACGCAGAGGATTGATGGGGGGACATAAGGGTTGGTGCCATGGTGCAGGTCACAGAATCATCTCAGTTGGAAGGGATGCAGAAGGATCATTGAATCCAACTCTTTCAGTGAACTGATAAAAAAACCAGTTGAGCTACTGGAAGATCAAAAATAAGGAAATCTGTAATGTGAATTTTAGTAATTTTTGTGAGTTCTCTTAACACTCTTTGCTGTCTTCATCTCTTTATCATCAGTGTGACTAGCTGCTATTTGCCATCAAAAAATGCTAGAATTGAGACTCTTTGGTTCTTTCAGTGTTAGTAAATAGGCTCAGTCTACTGGCTGTTGTGCATGAGAGAGTTAGGACTGAAGACATTATTAATTTATGTAATACTTACACAAAGACAGTCCTCAATCATGTGTGGGATTGTTAAGAGTTACTTTAGGTTTTCTACAGTCAAGCACCTCAGCTTTTTTTCTTTTAATTCTGAGGGACAGCATAGAAAATGAATGCACAAATTTTCTGGCCAAATAGAAACAGAATATTTTCCCAAAGCAAAGGAGGAAATGAATGTGTCCGAGATGACAAAAAATGGGTGCATGCACATAAGCTTGCATCAGACTCCTAGGACCAACAGGCTTAATTCACTGCAAAAATTACACACATGTCCTGAAGTCCTCCTGACTTGCCCTAGCAAGATAGTGGCTGGGAGCATACTGACACTAACAAATAACTCACTAGATTTAGCCACTGGCTGCTTTCATGGTACTCAGGAATGAAGGCAGGCATCAGGAGCAAGTTATAAGCCAAAATAACCTTTGGGCTACAAAGATGGTTAAAGGCCTGGAGCACTTCTCCTGTGGAGACAGGCTGAGAGAGCTGGGGTTGTTCAGCCCAGAGAAGGCTCCAGTGGGACCTTATAGCACCTTCCAGTACCTGAAGGGGACCTATACAAGAGCTGGAGAGAGACTTTTTACATGGGCATGTAGTGACAGGACAAGGTGGGGTGGTTTTAAACTGAAAGAGGGCAGGTTTAGATTAGATATTGGGAAGAAATTCTTTACTGTGGCAGTGGTGAGACAATGGAACAGGTTGCCCAGAGAAGTTACAGATGCTCCATCCCTGGCAGTGTTCAAGGCCACGTTGGATAGGGCTTGTGAGTAGCCAAATCTAATGAAAGCTGTCCCTGCCCAGAGCAGGGGGGTTGGAATTAGAAGATGTTGAAGGTCCCTTCCAACCCAAACCATTCTGTGATTCCATAACTGTTCTGGTGAGTCATACCAAGCTCACAGGCCATAAGTTTAGCACTGTTAGTACAGGGACAAAGGCAGTGTCAAGATATGCTCTCCTCATACCCCATTTTAAGTTACCTTTTTTATTGCATTGCCTTTGGTTTTCCTGGGCCCTTTCCCCATGAAAGTCTTCTTTAATATAGTGTCATGGACATGTTATCCACTGTATAATAATAGAGATGTGCACAAAAAAAATTTGATTTTCTAAGTATTTTATTTATGCAAATGTGTATTGAAATCAACCTAGATATTCCATTTACAATGTTAACAAAACTTAGACAGGAAATTATTTGAAAGAGATTATTTCTCTTAAAGCAAAAGTTCATGCATTCCAGTAAAACTAAGTCCACATTGTATAATATAGACAGAGTTCCATATAAATCCTTTTCCATGCCCTTCATACAGAGCAAGAAGAGTGCACAACCTGCACAAACAGACTGAAAATTCTGCAACAGCACGATTCCTCTGCAAATCCCCCTTCAAGGCAAAGCTACAAAGCAAAGCCTGACTCTTGTCTTTGTTGAAATTCCCCAACTATAAGGTTAAAAAAAAATGGGACACAGGACCATTAATTGTGCTACCCAATATGGATTGGAAGGAGTCTCTGAACCTTTGTATGTTCAATATCCAATGTTTCATTGTTAGCTAATTTCCCTGTAATTCCCACTTTTTCCTGCACTATCTCCCAGGATTTCAACAGTACTCTCTGTGCTTTTTGCTTTTTACCCTTCACTGTATTTTTTTCTTTTCATGTCTCCTGTTCAGTTCATATATCAAATCATCCCTTTTCTACACTAGATCCTTGTAGTGGTTTTGGTTTGATAATTTTGAATTTTTTCTAATTTGAATTTTTTTCGGTTAATGTATTACTAAATGTGGTGGGTTTGTGTGGGAAAAAGCAATTTTTCTATTCTTAACATGTATGATTTCACCAAAAGTCATTCTTATAGATCCTTCACTTCCGGCTTAGCCCCCCAAACTGTGACAATCATCCACTGAATGTAATAATCTATTAATAGTAATACATCAATCCTGCATTTTCTTCAAACAAAGTGTCCATAGTAGAAATAATAAAACAACAAAAACCCCTTGACATTTCTCTGGATGTCATCTATCATTATCCAGCTTATTTGGTTTGCATTGTTAAATGTTTTTCCTATGATACTTTTAATTGGCGGCAGTGCAAGAACCATCTTTTATATGGATTTTACTCAGTAATGCTTCAGCAAAAACTGTGTAAATAAATATAGCATAGAGTTGTCTATGTGAGTGTAAATCTAGTTACAAAGAAGTAACTACAGCAATTCCTTCAATTTCAAGATAAAATAGCTCAAGAATAGTGTAGAGGCTGTTTTTTTCAGGAGACAAGTTTGGCTCACTAAATGCAATAGTTAGAACAATCATATTCCTTTACCTGCAAAAAGAATAAAAGCTGACAAATACGACCTAGAGAGTGTACACAGAGCTTCATTCAAATCTCTATAAAGCTATATAAAATGTTTATTTCCCCTTAAAAGTGATTTAAAGCCAGCCATGAACTGTCTGAGTAAGAGAACAGGATTATACTAATTTAACAGTTACTTGGCTATGCCCATTTTCTCCCATATGGATTTTCTACTAACAGATTGATGGCGTAAATTGTTTTCATTGTCTCAGTCTAGACAGCAGCTAGATTAGGATCAAAAAGATGCCATCTCTCATTTGGTCAGGCATACAGGCACCACTGAGCTAACTGTGGTGTACAGAAGGTGAAATGCTATGGAACAGAAATTCTCTGCATTCAGTGAATAATTGCCACCAATTGTCACTAGTGAATAATTGTCATCAGTGAATAATTGTTTATCCAATACAAATGTCAGGAACTTGTTAGTTCCCCCATCATTGGAGGTTGAGGGGTGAGGGGAGAAAAAAAGTGAAATAGTCTTAATATTGCAAAATCCTTCAGTAAAATGTGAGACAGAAAAAAATATTTCTACCATAGGCCAGAGTCAGATATTTTAAAATTCTAATGTGAGCTATTGCATATACTCTCAGGCCTTGACCTTTTTCTCAGCATATGATATGGAAGTTGGCTTTTGGAAAGGGCTAGACAATTCTGGGGATTATTTGATGAATCCAACAGGCTATAACCACAAAGCATTAAGTCAACAGTACATCTTCACCACACCAGGTAAGGCCCAGTGTAGAAGGCAATGAGTAGCCAAGAGTATCTAGATGTATCTATCTACATCCATGTAAGTACAAGCACATTTTCATTAGATGAAAAGGCTTAAACACTTTGAGGAACAGGATGGTCCTTGGAAAGAATCTATCATTTTCCAACAAAGATCTCAAATGTTTGCATGTACAGCTGAGAAAAGTAATTCTAGTATAGGGAGAAAGGATAAGAGTTTACACTACAGGAATCAAAACTGATCACAGAATCACAGAGTGGTTGAGATTGGGAGGGACCTCTGGAAGTCATTTGGTCCAAACCCTCTGCTCAGACAGGACAATTTAGAGATGGTTTTTCAGGACCATGTCCAGGTGGCTTATGAGTATCTCTGAGGTGTGAGACTGGTGGGCAGCACTCAAGTCACCCTCGCAATGAAGAAGTGTTTTCTCACGTTCTGAGAGAATCTCCTGTGTTTCACTTTATGCCCGCTCCCTTTCTTGTCCTGTCACTGGGCACCACTGCCGAGAGCCCAGCTTTGGTTATTTGCAGCCCCTTTCAGGTATTTACACACATTAACAAGGTTCCCCTGAGCCTTGTGTTTTCCAGGCTGAACAACCCCAGACCTGCTTTAATTTAATTGAAGTTTTTAAACAAGGACTACTTGCCCTACCAGGACCTGCCGATCTGCATTAACAGAAAAAACAAAACAAAAAAAAAAAAAAAAAAAAAAAAAAAAAAAAAAAAAAAAAAAAAAAAAAAAAACCCAAAAAAAAAAAACCCACAAAAAACAACACCGTAGCTGAAGATAGGAAAGACTGTAACAGGTTTGAACGAATGAGAGAGTGATCTCTACCCACGGCAGACATGCACCAACATGACAGGCGGCACACACGTCCCTGTTGGAGGGAGGGCCAGGCTCATTCTTCCACAAAAGCAGAGCACTGATTCAACTGAACGAGAGTCTCCCCGCTGAGGAGATTGTTCCGTCACCGTGCAAAAAAACCACGCTCGCCTCCCTCTCGCCTCCCTGGGCCCCTTCGGCAGAGCGCACACCCCGGACCGGCCGGGTGCCCGCTCCGCCGCCCGCAGCTCCGCGCCTGCGCCGTGGGGAGAGGTCGGCGCTTCCCGTTCCGGCCGTGCCGCGGCTCCGTCAACATGGCAGCGGCGCCGGGCGGGCGGCCGCGCTGCCTCCTCTGGGCGGCAGGTGACGGGCGGGCGGTGACGGCTCTGCCGGGCTGGGCTGCAGGGCGGAGCGGGGAAAAGCGGTGGGGTTGGGAGGCGGGCAGCGCTGGGCCAGGCAGGAGTGTAGGGAAGCGCTGGGGCCGTGAGGGGCCAGGAGGGAAGGGAGTCTGTCAGCTGCCGTGGGTGAGCACCCCGGCTTGGGTCGGGCATCACTCACGGAACGCTTTTCCTTTACCTCGCAGTGGTTGCACATGTGGTGGCGTCAGGTGCGGGTTTTGTGGAGGATCTAGATGAGTCGTAAGTATTGGGGTGTCTTGCCTAATTTACAAGATACTGTCTTCTTGTGGGGAGCATGACCCCAGACTTTGTGTGTAGTCTGCTTGTCGAGAAAGCTACACTAGCAAAGTTTGCGGTTTTTTTAGCCGCAGACAGAAGGAAAGACAGAAGGATTGTGGCCTGAAATATCATAGAATATCCTCTGTTGGAAGGAACCCACAAAGATCATTGAAGTACAATTCCTGTCCCTGCATAGGAGTCCCAAAAAAGTCACACCATGTGCCTGAGAGTGTTGTCCAAATGCTTCTCGAGCTCTGTCAGGCTTGGTGCAGTCACCACTTCCCTGGAGGGCCTGTTCCAGAGCCTAAACACCCCCTGGGTGAAAAACATTTTCCTGATATCCAACCTAAACCTAACTAGCACAGCCTCATGCTGTGCCCTTCGGTCATGTCACTGGCCACCAGAGGAAAGAAACCAGCTACTGCACCTCTGCTTCTTCTCTTGAGGCAGTTGTAGACTCCATGAGGTTTCTCCTCAGTCTCACCTATGGAGGAGGTTCAGTTAATGAAGCTAAGGAACAATTTAATTTTTCAGCTTCTTTAAAGCTGTTACTGTGGTGGTGTTGCCAGAAATGTTCTTGGGCTTCCCTGCTTGTTCTTTCTTTTTGGTAGGGTAAATACACTGGTGTGTTGGTGCCTGCCCCAAATAAAAGCTGGTTGCATTTAACCAAGTTCTTCATTAGAGTTTGCAGCACGGCTGCCACGAGGGGTTGGGAGAACAAGTCTAAGTGCATTCACGCGTGGCCAGAAACGGAAGAGAGAAAGAGGCCTGCAGACTAGTTTGTGGCTGCTTGAAGTGCCAGTAATATTTGTGTAAAAATGTGCTTTTACCACAGAGTTAGTCCTGAGACTGCAGGAGTTGAAGTGGGTGGTCCTGCCATGAACTTGGTTGTGTAGTGTAGTCACTGCTGGTGTACTGGTTTGCTGTGGCCGTTTGATGGCTACATAGTTGCTGTTTCCCAAGAAAACTACCCAATTTTTTTTTTTGTCAGATTAGCAGGTTGATATCAAGTGCTACAAAGCAGCATGATTATTGGAATTGAAAGAGAAGATATAAGAAATAATAGCTGGTAGGGGAGGAGAAGTTGGCATTAGATGGCTGCTTTGGGATAAATTCAGCTAGTTAAAGGTGATGTTTTCATGAGGGTTCAATTTTTTAAAATTGCATCAAAGAGCTAAACTATCAGGAAACTACTCACATTTTTGCAGTATTGTTTGTTAATCGTAAGATCAGATGAGGCGTAGTGGTTTTATGGATGAGGGGATGGGAACATATGGAAGGGGTTCTCAGGAGAGACACAGCAGTGTCTCTGGAGTGGTGAAAAAACAACTGAATCATGGGAACTGTTTGGACTTGATTTTCAAAGGTTGTTTTTAAAACATGCTCATATTTTCAAGGACTTTCAATGCATTCACTTAACCAATCTGTGCTCCTACATCATGTTCCAATATTGTGTTTCCACATGTGTGTGTTTAAATATATTTGCTGTTTTGGAGTGGAGAATCATGATTCTGTTGTCACATAACTTTTTAAAGTAACTGATAAAAGGAAATCTTATTTTAGAACACTTGAATTTTTCGGTTACAAAACTATAAAGATGCATGTATATGCAGTTGAGAATTAGAATTGAAGACTTGTTCAGGGCAGGTTTCGTGGAGGATTTTAAAATTTTTTTTTTAGTTAATTGATAAATTGTGAGAGAGGTTAGGAAAACAATTTAAATTTAATTGAAATTAAAATTGAACAGTTTAAATTTTTGTTTCATTTTGCTCCAAACTAGGGAGCAGTGAGTGGTGAAGTTTCAAGTTTTCCATTTTATACATGCCTAAACATTATGGACATTCTGCTGTTGCCGAAAGCTTTGTGTTCTGTTTGAATTTTAGTAGTTGTAAACAATGTGAACTGGTACAAGGTGCAGATCCCTTTTCTTAAGCTTACAGGATAAAGGAAAACAAGTAGCAGAGCAGAGCGGACAGAAGTGCCCAGCTGGTCTGCAGGAAGGATGCACAAAATGAGCTGTGGTTCCTCTTGACTTGTGCTGCTCTGATAGCAGATCTGCTGCCTCATCTTGTGATGGGTGTGGGCTTGTTCTAGTGTGATAATGAAGTAGATAAGGAACCTGACTTTAAAAGGAAGTGTTTTTCTGTCTGAAACGGTGCAAGGGGGAAGGAAGGAATAAATACAGCAGCTGGGTTGTTTAAAGGCCCTTGGAATTGTGCCCTTGGTATTCAGTTTTGCTTCATGCTGGTTTCTATTAATTGTTCATGATTAAGTGGGGTGCTTGGTTTAAGTGGGGGCTGAGAGAACATTGGATCATGTAGTTGGGAAGATGAATGGGTTTGAGACAAATAATTTTGATTCAAGGATGTCCAACACCATCTTTCCATCAGTGTGATTGTGTTTCTGTCAGCTGACATAGGATTGCATAGGACAGTTAAAATGAGACACTGAAATTTTGTGCTTGGAAAACATATAGGGCCTAGAAACAACATCTTCAGAAAGTGCTTGACTGCTCATTTGTAGGGAGATTTCTGGTTTTCTTCAACAGTGTGAAAGTGAACTGTCTTAATGTTGTCTAGTAATTTAACCATTGACGTTAGCAAAACTAGAGTGAGTTTTGATAGGGTTTTGTTACACTTCAGATTTTAGTTTCTATGGCAGTTGATTAAATAGGTGCTTGTAGATGGGAAGTACGTTGACATTTATTATTATAAAAATTAGACTATTTTTTATACAATCTTAAGTCAAAATTATTAAACTCTCATCTAGAAAGTTCGGCCTCCAGATGTTTAATTCTATCTTTTCTTTCTGTGTGCTGGCAAGGTTGTAGTCTACCTTTCTAAGTACTTTAATGCTCTTTACAATTTGCCCTATCAGTTGTACTGTGGCATAGGCAGAAGAACATTTAATTGTAAATTCTTCTTATACAAAGAAAAAGTGATATTCTAAATTGAAGCAGAGCCTAGGACCTTATGATTCTATGCCTTCTGCCTCTTGCATCATAGCCAATTATTTGGCATTGTAATTGGAAGTTAGCTGTGGATTCATTAGAGTTCTCAGGAGATACTGAGCTCTCACTGGTTGTTTCACTAGCTCTATAGTGCTTAGGGTAGTGAAGTAAATTTTTAGTCAGGTTGTCAACTAAGCAATTTTGTGACTTAAAAACGCTGCTTTCCTTTAGCAGTTCCATAGCATAGTCTTTGCATATACCTTTCCTACTGCTGTACAGGCATTGCAGCCTTGGTATGCCATTAATAAAATAGGCTGGAATTTACCAGTAAAATGCTGCAATTCTAAGTTTCAATCACTCAGCACTGTAATTATATTGTATTCATGATTTCTGAATTATTTCTCTCAAACAGTAAGCCAATATCAGCATTAGTATTTCTTCAAGACCATTACAGACTATTACAGCTTCAACTTTAAATGAAATACAATAAATTCTGCCCACTGCTTATGAGCCATTTATAGGCATTCTGCATATTGGGAACTGACAAGTTGGCCTATAACTTGTATTAATTGGATCTTAGAGTGTAGATCCACACTTACTGCATAATTATATGTAAATATCTCATTTTGCAAGAGTGGTGCAGTAAGAATGTTGTATTGTGTATGTTGTAGTGTGTGACTTTAGTCCCAGTCCTTGTCACATTTACGAAGCCTTTTACAAAAATAAACCTTAGGTTAAAGTTCTAGCTAATTTAATTCTCTACATGGAGCTAGTTAACTAACACAGTAATTCATATGATCTTGTAGTGACAACAGTGAAATGCGTAAGCAGCATTTTGGGAGGTACCAAAGAACTTTGATTTATCAAGCTTAATTTTGTATTCTAGATTTTAGAATTCAGTGACAGATTTACAGTTAATAAAACCAGTCAGTTAATTTAAATGCCATTTGTCTAGCATTAAGAAAATCCAGTCGTACCTGGGTGTCTCTGGGTTTTATCAATAACGGATCATTTTTATTCCATTAAGTTGGTTTCTTGGGTGTGCAACTTTAATAGAACTATGAACTGGCACACCTTTAACATTCTATAGTTGAATGTTAAAGGAGGTTGAACTAAAATTGCTTTGCATGTTAATATTAAAGATAATTTAGTTAGATAATTTACATTTAGTAAAGCTAAAATTAACAATTTATACCAATGCTTAAAGAGTGTGTATTAGTTGGTATATAAAAATAAAACAACAAATATATTTACTATAACTAGGACAACTGAAAAATGCTTCTTCCCTGTAGATTCCACATGCTAGTCAAATATCTTCTGTGTGTTCTTATTTCTTGTTTTTCTGTTTTGTTGGGGGCTTTTTTGGTCTTAGGAAGTAGTTAGAGAAACCTAATTGACACAGCTGTGTGTGTAGTATCATGTACAGGGGCAATTTTATACTAAAAAATGAGCATCTCCTCTGTTTCCCCACCCTCAAAGAAAGAAACAAAACAGAAATCTTGTATCTATGATTTTATACTAACTTTATTGTGGACTTTGCCTGTTTCACACTTGTATTTCACTATTTTATTTTCAGATACATAATTTATTGATTTCATTTTTCCCCTTTCTAGGTTTAAAGACAACCGTAAAGATGATATTTGGCTTGTAGATGTGAGTATATAAGAAAAACGGGAAGATCTGCTGGTGGAAATCAAAAGACAGTGCACAGTGCTACACCCTGTAGTCAGGCTGCCTCATCATTTGGAAAACTGTTTGTACATGATGCAGAAAAACTTCATGACAGTACTTCTGACAGGATAGATAAGCAATCTGTCTGCTGTACAGGGTGAGCCAGGAATAGGCTGAATAGACTGCTGAATGGACTGCTGAATAGGCTTCAGTCTATATTTTGCAGTCCTTTAAAAAGGAAAGCAGATTATCTAACATGCTCTGGAGGTGATAACCTCAGCTGAGATTTCTTATAGTTCCTTTTATAAATTATATCAGCTGATTTGTGTTCTAGACTTCTGTTAGCACTGAAAGATAAAATATATGAGAGCCCTCTTAATTTTCTAAATTATTTAGAAAGATTCAGTGCCCCTTATTTCAGGGACAAAGAGTTTTTAAAAGGATTGAGTTTGCTTGTGAATTCCTTTTCTCACCCAAATATGTACTGTAATTCTCAGAATTATATTACCCAGATTTGTGATTTTCTAGTGGGAAAAACTATATGTGCTATTTTGGAGATATCAGCAGTGTATAGCAAAACAAAAGCCAGTTTTTGTTAAATTGTGACCTTATCGTGCTATACCAAAACATTGTTATCTTCTGCCTGTTGACAAATTCATATTCCTGAATAGATTGTTTATATGATCTTTTAACTTTCAAAAAAAAAAGTTGCTATGCAGTCTGTTCCTAAATAAGAAATCATATAATAGTGCAGCAATTTCATGTATTCTTTTCAAACTTGTGCTTTCATATTAAAAGTAGGACTAAGTCATAAATGCTGCTTGTCATGCTAACCTTGTAACTAACTTGCAGTTTTATTAAGACATAAGGAGTACTGCGACTGGAAAATAAGTCTTGCTTAATGATTTGAGGGTTAATTGTAGTATCAATTTCTACTAATTTTTTTTTTTGTGAAATATAATTGCTTCTCAGTTTTATGCACCTTGGTGTGGCCACTGTAAGAAACTGGAGCCTGTGTGGAATGAAGTGGGCATAGAAATGAGAAACATGGGTTCTCCAGTAAAAGTTGGGAAGATGGATGCAACTTCCTTTTCTAGTAAGTATGGTTTGTGTAGGAGTAATTTCATCACAGCCTCTGTTTTGAAACTATTATTTTTTTGTTGTTGTTGTTCTTCTGTGCCACAGCACAAATACACAAACAGTAATTGTAGAATAATTTCCTGATTATTTTTCTTCCTAAAAGTGACAACTTGCAGTAGTGTGTGCTTTCTATTACATTTGTTTCTGCTTGAGTAGGGAATTCTTCCTGACAAATGAGAGCTAAAAGCTTTTCAGAGATCTGCTTTTGATATAGCTCTCAGAGTACTGTTATATAACCATTTCTATGTGGTATGTCTCCTGAGAGCACCCAATTTTAGGTTCCTTCTATTACTGCTGGAGGAATGCGTGTGTTCTTCCTCTTACTCATTTCAGGTAATCAGTCCTGAAACTGCTGCACAAAGCCTGCTGAAATAGCTGAATTTGTTACATCAGTGATCACTGCTCAGCCGATTCCTTCCCATGTTTCTCTGTAAATGTCTTCTCAAAGAACCAAATTCAGTGCTTTCAGTACTTTTTTGTTTGCTGATGCCTTTCATATGTTTTGACCTTTTCAGAGAAAAGCCCAAACCTTTGGTACTCAGAGAGGTGGTTTGGGTAGACGTGAGAGGATTGTTGAATGTTTAACAGTAGTTCCCTTGTGTTTGTGTGCTTCTTTATTGTCAGTTCGCTTAAATCTATCTTGAACAAGAAGGATGTTTAAAAGAGAAGGTATAGTGAGGAGTGGGGCCCAAGTGACATCTATATGTAATAAAATGTTATAAATACATGTGGTGTCTTTAGTTAATATCCATTAAATCTGATTGTTCAGGTTTGCTGTATTTGCCTAAAATGTTACGCAGAATACTTTTCTCAGTGGTATTCCAGTTTTTCCTGTGCTTAGATGTCGGAGAGTTTGGTCTTTTGAGATGAAAATGATTCTGTCTCATAGACCTATATGTTGTATGTATCTTTTTCTATAAAACCAAATAAATATGACTTCATGTTTCACTTTAAAGATACTTATTTTCTATATAAGTATGGAGAATTAGAAGTTTCAAGTTCATGCAACCAGGGAATAAATTACATGGTTCTCTAACTTTGCAGTCATGTATATAAAATTCTAAGTCATATAAATCATATAAACTCTTAGCCTGAAATACTTGTATTTGTCATTCTGTTACTGAAACCTTGTACCTTATACCTAGAACAGCATTGGTACTATGTTTTTGTTATATAATTCATTTTTACTTCCATAAAAATCACTGAAAGCTGGAAAGGTTCCTTTGTGTCCTGGAAAAGCTTTTCTTTTCAGACTTGCTACCAGTTTCATAGTGTCTGATGAATCTTTTGAAATAGTTTTGTACTTTCATTTTGAAAGTGGAAATTTTACATCTGGATATGAAAAGCTCGAGTCAACTCTGCTTAATACATTTGCAATCTAAAGACTCTCTGAAATCAAAGTAGTTCAGTCTTGAAAATACCAGAAGGAAATGCAGCTGTAATGTGCACGTGTGACTAGGAAGGAGCCTGAGTGGTTTGCTTTGCACAGTTTGTGTTTACAGTAGGAATATGAAGTAGTGTGAAGGAGCTGAACTTTGGGATGCTTGTTGTCAGAGAGCTGAGATCACAGGTGAACATCTAAATCATCTGGAAAATGTTGTCTCTGGTAGCTCTGTGGAATGAGGATACAACTCTTGCATCAACAGAGCAGTCACCTGCTGTGGTATCAGTTAAACTTTCAGGGGGTTTAGCCTCAGGAGTCCTCTGTGTTTGAGCAGAGTAGGAATACATCACACTGGGGCTGGCACAATCGCTGCTGTTGGCCTGGACTGTACTCCTCATATCAAGAAGTGGAGCTGATGATGTAAGTAAGTAATTTCCATGAAGTTGAGAGAATTTTGGTAATCCCTGTGGCTGGAAAGTTTAAAAAAGTATTAAAAAATGTCTCTTCTAGTTTTCCTAAGCACACACATAAGAACTGTACAAGAAGAAACAAACTGTTGACAGCTCTTGTGATTGAATGTTCTAATACATTATAATGCATTGTAGTTCTATGTAGTAGAGCTGTAAGAGAAAAGGATCAGAATCAAATTGCTCCTCATATGTGTATTTCTTAGAACAGTTGTCTTTGATTAGATGCCTGTAGGTGAGTTGCTAGTTTTATTTCTAGTGCTGTGCAATAAGGTACATGCATCTAATCCAGGTGAACAACCTTAGGGTCAATTTCTAAACTCTTTGCACACAAGACATCCTACATCTGCTTGCTGTGGCATGTTGTTGGTAGCTTCAGAATGGTTTTGTAACAAGTATTGGCTCTAGGTGCTTTTTGAGTGCAGGGATTGTTATTCAACAGGGAATTGCACAAGTATTGCCACAATATTAGACTAACTTAATCTTGAGACTGTGTAGCTTAACTTTTGAAAAAAACTGGATTTGCTGGAAAGTATAGTTTGGGGTGGCAGTTGCTATGTTCAGGTGGAAGCGTGGTTGCAAATTGTACTCCTCCACTTGATGGGAGCAAGATAGAAGGTTTTAAACAAATCTGAGGTGGGGGAAAAGGTTCTGCAGTTCTCTTACTTTTTTACCACTTTAGTAAGCAGCAGGTAAGTAAGCAGCATCTGCTTAGAAAGTGCCTACTTCTAGTAAGGTTCATGACAGTAAGGTTCATGACAGTAGACATTTACTTGTGTGGAATATGATTTTTAAATTTTTTTGTAACAACTGCAGTATGGTAGTGCACTTCTCATTAGCCATTACTCTAGCACATGAGTAGTTAGTTGTCTTCTGTTTCTTTCAAGCATTAGTATTTACAGCTCTTCACCCTCAATACTTAATTTTTGCCTCTTACATTTTTCAGTCAATTTTATGTGCATATTCAATGAATGCTACTTTTGGTCAAAGCAGACCAAGCATCTCTGTTCAGAGGATTTTCATGGCATTTGAGTTGTGGCGCGTGAATGGGGAGGCTATCCTGGGACCATGAAGCACCTCTGAAAGAAGTCCAGAATGTAATGATGTAGCTTAATAACACCAAGCTTTTCCTTGAAAGCAAGTGAAGTAATTCACATTGAGCTAAGTGTTACTTTTTTCATTTGTTTATGTGGCTTGAATAGTAAAACATGTTTAGAGATTAGGTATGAGAGAAAAAAAAGCCTTGATTCACTTTGGCATTAACGCATTTCTTTCAGGTATTGCATCTGAATTTGGAGTGCGAGGCTATCCAACAATCAAGCTGTAAGTTCATCCTTCCTATTGAATTTCTATCAATGATTTCATGGCAAAAAATTAAAAATAGCCTTGTCCATTTAAAAGTCTCAAACCTATGTAATGTATAGTCCAGTACATGGACATGTTAAATACAGAATCAGTGGTTTTGAGTACATTTTACTGTGGACATACTGGGGTTTCTAGCAGGTTACTGTTTAGGCAAACAGTATTCCTAATAGGTGGTAGTAAATCTTGTCAAGTTTATTTTCTCAAGAAAGGAAAAAGAGATGTTCAGCTTGATAATATTTAAGGATGAAAAATTTTCATGGCATATAGAGGAATTGAAAATTTCTCAGTATTTCCTAAACCTGTGTGGATTCAAAGAAAGCCTGTTAGAATTAGTAAAACTTACTTGAATACTTTGCTAATGCAAGCATGCTGCATCCCCGCTCAGCAGAGTACCTACCGTAAGGTGACCAACACCTCGCTGAAGCTTAATATGTAAATTTGAAAGGTTTTGCAGATTATTTGATACATTTTAATGATAAAAAGCATTAAAGAAGTTTATATGCTTTCCTTTTGCAAGGACTAATCCCTGAGTAGTATTCATCTTGAGCATGTTGGGTTTGGTTTGAGTGTGGGGTGTTTCATCGTTTTAGGGGGGCTTTTTAATATGGTCATTAACAAGTGTTCTAAATTACCTGTGTGCTTACCACTGTGCACTAGAAAAAATAATTATAAAACAATGTTAAGTATTTCAACAAGTCAGTAAATCAGATACTGTGTGAATAATCTTTTATTCCATAATTCTATTGTATTGCATTATTAAGTTTTATGTTTTGCTGACCAATTCTTCTGCTTATCACTTGCTGAAAGGTGACTGTAGTAAACATGTGAAGGTTGAGAAATCTTACATGTACGAATGCAGTTTAGATGATTGCTTTTCTGTTCTTTTTTTGTCTATTTATCTAGCTTGAAAGGTGACTTGGCATACAACTACAGAGGACCTAGGACCAAAGATGATATAATTGAATTTGCTAATAGAGTGGCAGGGTAAGTATATTCTTCTCAGAGACTGGTTCTCTTGACTTCAAACTTATGTGGGACTTCGAGGTGGGCCAAGACTTATTTAAAAATAACAAGATATTGAAGTTAAAAACTACATGTACTATATGTGTGGCTGTATGGGAAACTAGTGCTGAGTTACGATTATTTATTTCTAAGGTCACATTTCCTGGCTGTTGTGCATACATTCAGAATTTTCTCTTAAATGATGGAGACCTTATTGTGACCTTCCACTGTCTAAAGACATCTTCTAAGAAAGACAGAGTTTTTATCAAGGTCTGTACTGACAGGATAAGGGGAAATAGTTTTAAAGAGAAGGAGCATAGGTTTAGAAAAAATACTAGGAATAAATTCTCTACTGTGAAGGTGGTAAGACACTGTAACTGGTTGCCCAGAGAAGTTGTTGATGCCCCATCTCTGCAAGTGTTTAAGGCCAGTTTGGGTGGGGTTCTGATGAACCTGGTTTGGTGAAAGATGTCCCTGCTCATTGGAGAGGGTTGGGCCAGATGAGCTTTAAGCTCCCAGCCAGTCTAGCCCAGTCTGTGATTCTGTGACCATTAAAGGCATGTGTGTTACATCATAGCAGCATTTTGTAGTAAGATCTGAATTTCATATTTAAGTGTATGATTTGAGGAAAATAACATGTTATTGGTGGAGGAGGGGGGTGGGAATGTTCTTTTTTCCTTTTTTTTCTTTTAGTATAAAATAGAATAATAACTTGAAAAAACGAAATTAATTTACACTTTGGATTTTTTTTTAAAAACAGCACAAAAAAACTGTATGACATCTTGTGAATTTTTTTTGTTTGGGTTATGCAGGTTGCACAAACTGAGATTTTTCTTTGTCTTTTTCTCCCTTTCCAGACCTCTCATCAGGCCACTTCCTAGCCAGCATATGTTTGAGCATGTGCAAAAGAGACATCGTGTACTTTTTGTGTATGTTGGTGGTGAATCTCCTTTAAAGGTTTGAAGCTTGATTAAATAAAGTTACTTTTTTTGGCTCTTTAGGGAGTAATTTTAAAAATCTTTCAAAAGACTGAAGTGCATGCTTGTAACAAATTCTTGGGTTTTTTAACATTTATTAAAGTACTTATACAATCCTACACCTTAAAATGTTTTCTAATTACTCTTTGAAGATAAGGTATGTCACAAAGCTTTTGTTTGACACATACTAAAAGTTCAGGAATTAAAAAAAAACATTGTTTGTATTTTTTCAGGAAAAATACATTGAGGTTGCTTCAGAACTAATAGTTTATACATACTTTTTTTCTGCCTCAGAAGATGTGCTGCCTGCGGTAAGCTGTTTCCATTCCTACTGCTTCCCCAGAAATGGCATTTTTCTCCTCACCTGTGTAATTCTGCTGTTTTTATGGCACAGAGATGGCTTCTTACAGTATGTTTGGCTTTAGTAGATACCTGAGTAATTACACTAAAACATGTAATGTTTGAGTCTATGGAGAAAGAATACAACCCAAATTTCAGTCTGTCATTGCTTTGTTTTGGCTAAATTACTTGCTCACCCGTATTAATAAAATTAATCAGAGGATGAGCAGAACTCAATGTAGGCCACACAGCTTGCTCAAGAAAATAGATACTTAGATTTTTAGCCAATACAAAACTCTTGTTGCTCCCAACAGTCCTTTCACCAAACACTTTTAAAGCTAATTAGGGGGTTTGTAGCATGAATTACTGCTGGTACCCTAGTAATCAGAAGTAAGTGAAGAGGTAAGTTATTTTCATCTTGTGCAATACAGGTGATCAACACATTAATCTGCCCGGGGATCAGCCAATCCCGTACTGGCTGCAGAATTCTCTTGTGGCTGTTTTTGAGCATTCTGTGACAAGGAAATTATTTACAGTTCATCACAAGGGTGGAAAAAATTGATACTACTGTAGTGAGTCTAACCATTGTTGCTTACCTGTTGTAGCAAAATTAAAATACTTTTTCATTTATTTTTATCTCCAAGTGGGACTTAAGTCTGCCCCATGCCTCCTAACATGTGACTTTGAAATTAGTTGGTGATTAATGGGGTAAGAACTAGCATAATTTGGTTTGTTATTTTGTTTATTTTTTTTTAGGCAGCTGCATTTTACACCACCATATGTTGAACTGGCCTCGTTATAAATAATGTATTGTTAGTTCTCCAGAAGCCTTGTATAAAAAGCCACCTTAATTTAAATATTGCTATTTGCACTTCAGCTCCAGCTGAGCAAGAAAAGTACTGTTCAGTTGTGCAGTGGAAAGAGTAAAAAAGGCTGGAAGTCTTTAAGGTTCTGTGATCACACTGCCGTAAGCAGTGAGGTTTTTTCCCACAGAAGGTAATTTCCCACCAGTTTCATTTAAGCTGAAGTAGTGATGGCACTCAGTACTCTATGGAGAGAAGCAAAAATGTTAAGAAATTTCTGGTTGTGAGTTGTAATGAGCCTTTGCATTACAGCATTCACTGTTGGGCTTTGTTTCATCTCCTTAGGTAATATTGTTCCAAGCTTTAGGCATCTTTCACAAGCTTTAAGCTGTATTGTACAGATTGATTTGTCCTTCAAAGATGTTAAATTATGTTTTGGGCAAGTAGGAGAACAAAGCATCATGTGGGACTACCTTCCTGCTTGTTCATATCAGCTATTATATTATAAATTGCTGCTTTTACAAGAAAGTTAATGCAGAATGACAGTAGGCGTGTCATTTGGAAATGATGCTGTCCTTTACCTTTCCAAAACATCAGTAAATCAGACAATTCAGATGACATGATCAAAACTAAGCTTATGATGCAGTTCTTTCTTAACCACAAATGCTGTTAAAATTTTAGCTTAAAGTACTAGAAAGCTGTAAGAAGTAGATGTAGTATTTTTTCTATGGCAGTTCACTAAAAACTTGAGCTGAATAAAATTATTTTAGAGTTCTAAGAGGAAAGGTTCTACAGCTTGTTTTTTAGTATGTTGCTGACCATCTTAAATACGTTCAGCATGGTAATACAGGCTTTTGTTATTTGTCTAAATTAAGTCTGTTTGCAGCCCTGTGTGCTGAAGCTGTTTGTTTATATTCCCATCAGTCTGAAGCACAGAAAATAGCCCAGCTTTAGTGGCACATGTTACCGGTGGTACTATTTTACTCCACAAAATTGAGTGTCCATTTAGTAGAAGTAGCAGTGTGACAGGTATGCTGACAACAGCTCAAATTGGGAAGTGAGAGCATGATTGATAAAACCCTCAAGTTACAATTTCCCATCTGAAGTCCATGTCCAATCCATGAACTATTCTTCATGCTACTGCGGATACCAGTAAAAATCACGTCTCTTTTACTCTTTGTGAGATCCACCTCTCAAGAATATATTTATGTTGTGTTACTTTTAATATACAGAAGCTGATAAATTTATCTTAGTACATGTAGACTAATGTAGAAAATATTTAGGTGTCCTTAGAGATTTTCCCCATGAACTACATTTACATGTTTTCAGATTTTTTTTTTTTTGTAATGTTTAAAAATCTTTTAATCTTCCATGGATTAATTGAAACCTGACTCTTTCAGTATGTGACATTGCTGGAATTACCTGCTGTTATGGTCTTCAAAGATGGAACTTACTTTGTTTATGATGGTAAGTAAAAGTGAACATTACCTTAAGACAAGAGATTTAAAGCATATATGGAGAAACTGGAGGAGTTAGGATTTTTTAAAGGGCATGTAGGAGTGCTTGGAAATTCCCCAGTTTTAGGACAAATAGCAGCTCCTTCATGAAGGAAAAGAGGAAAAAAATTACCAGTTCTTCCACAACAAAATGCAAGGAATTTGGTTTAGCAATACTAAGTAGAAGGGATGATGTTTGCTTTGTGTTTTCAGTAGGATGTAGCTTCCAATATTACATTTTTGCCTGCATTAATGTACTTAGGAAAGTTACTTTTTATACAGTACATAAGGCCAGTACACCTGTTACTTCTGTAAAAGTGTATATCTGTATATGTGTGCATATCCATATAAAAGTATTACATTGTACTCAGACTGTACCATAAGGCCCGTGCATGTCAGAAGCACATACACACACTCATAGTCACATTGCATAGCCTGGGCTTATGAGCACACCACTTATTTGCAAAAGCATCTACTCTTGATTTAGGTTGTTTCAAATGCAAGTTTTCACTTTAAGTTGAAAACATATCACTCAGAAGATTATTCTGCAGGTTTAATTTCTTAGAATAAGTAGGACCACAGCAAAATATTTCAGGTTGGCCACCATGGGTATTCTTCGTCAGCTCGTAGAATGGATGTACTTGTCTTCCTCTTCAGTTTGTTGCCTCCAGATAAAAATTCACTCTACAGCCTCCTTGATTTGCATTTAATTTTTTTGATCTCTTTTAGCAATTCTGAAGAAGGAAGGCTTCTCAGAGAAGCACTTCTTTTGCTGTGTGGCTTGCTTGCTTTTTCCACACTTTCTAAAACAAATGCAAAAGCTGTAATTCAGGCTTTTAGTTTACTTTGTAAAAATTTTACTTTTTTGTAATGTACCAGAAACATTATTAGAAGTGAGACAAATTATGAAGATGCCGTTTAAGAGACTGAATAAGGTTTTATGTGCAACTGTTATGACTGGCAGAAATTTGAAGAGCTCACTATGAGGAAAAAATTACAGCAAAATGCACTTCAGTGCTCTGACCTTGTCTGGTGTTTTGGTTTAGGCTTTTTCCTTCTCTGTAGTAAGCAAAATGGATGCAGATCCATGGGAATGCATTATGCTTGGAATTGCTTGCCACTACCTTATGGCAGATAATAGTTAACCTGAAATTATTGATACTTCAGTCTATACAATAGGATTTAAGACATAATTATTGTGTATTTATTCACATAAACTGCAACATATATGTATATGTGGTTTTCTTTTTTACTTAATAGATTAAAACATGTAGCATCTTAAACTAGCCTTCAGTATAGCTGTCAGTGATACATGATTATTTTTTCATTTACATTCACAGTGCTGTTTAATGCATCTGCTTTTTCTTGATCTTTTTGTTTCATTTAGGTATTCACAAATTAAGTATTCACAAATACTGCTTTCTGTATTTTTGTATCTCTACTTTGTTTGAAACTTGACAAGTTATGTACACACACCCCTTTAAAAACAGGGTTTGAACCTGTTCCTTTCTGCACTGGGTCACAGTTAGGTTCTAGTGTAGTATTGTTTATCCTTGATTTGGAAAATAAAATCATCGAATCAACTTTTCATGCTTTTCTATAATACGCTTTTTGTTCAACAATTCAAAATAGCTTTAGAATTTTCAAACTTGAAATGTCCATAGAAGTGTGAAAATTGGTCTAATAAGAATAAAAGGAAAAAAGGAGAAAAATTAGCGGTTGTCTCAGTAGTACTGAAATAGTAAATCTGATGGCCCACCTCTTAAAAAATGTAATCCTTTTTTTTTTAATGTCAGAGTATGAAGATGGTGATTTGTCATCCTGGATAAACAGAGAAAGATTTCAAGGTTATCTTCATGTAGATGGCTTTACACTGTATGAACTTGGAGACACAGGTGAGATGATGCTGCTGCTAAACTCTTTGACATTGTGTACTAAACAGTAAGAAAAATCAAAAGAGTACTAGGAACATGTTTTTAAACTTCAGAAATTAGTCAATATCAGGTTAGAGCTGACAGTGGCAGTGTTTTGTTGATGTTGGACTGACCTATGACTAGAGGTTTCATCCACAGTCTACACTAGTCCATTCCTCACAACATAAAAGTTGGTGTGTCTAATCCTCTAGTAGTCACAAAAATTAGTAGAACTTTAATTTAATAGCACCTTATATTTTGCGTAAGTTGCATATTACCTCTTGGAATACATGTAGGGAATGTTAAAACTAGATTTAGAAGTATCAAATACTGCTTGTCCAGATATCTTACATGTAGTTGATTTAGATATCCTTGAAGTAAGGGACAAGAGGGCAAGAAAGGGAGTGGAGCATGCATTGAAGTGAATTTGTCCCAGAAAACTTCAGCTTTTCTTTAGCAAAAGTTCTGCAGGCCAAATGAAAATTTTGCAGCCAGGTGACCTCTGGAAAAGGCAAATGACTTGTACTGCTCTTAAGGTATATACACACTCTAAGGTATCAGAAAAAATACTGTATGTGTTGATTTTTCCATCAATAAGGACATTTTACCATCTCTATGCCATGTCAAAATACTTATATTCAATGAACACTGCGTTCTTTCAGGTTTTAATGAATATGAAACATCTATGTTCTTAATGAAGCTAATACTGTTACAACTACATTTTGAATGGTTACTTACAGAAATGCTGTTGCAAGTTGTTTAAATGTAGCATATTTCTTCCTGTTACATTTTTGACTAACAATTCCTCAAATTATAAAAAAAAATTGAATTTATTAATACACTGGAGAAGCCATCATTTACTTTAAAGAGTTTTATGTATTAATACATAGTAGCTGGAATTTATTTACATTATCTTTGCAATCATTAGTTGTCTCCTACTGTATTCATTAGGTGAATACAGCATTCATTCATCATCATGAATACATTCATTCATCAGCATCTTAGGGTGGAAAGAAAGAGGGAAAAAGTGAGAATTGATGTATGGAAGAAGTGGGATGGGGAGAAGCTACTGCTGTTTCACAAGGAAGTATGGGAGTGAATAGTAGGTCTTGCCCTTAGAACCCTTCAGTATTACTTGAATGAGAGCGACTCTTTTTTTAAAAGGACTGCTTTCTTGGCATGGTGATAGGTAGGAACTGAGCAATTGGTTGGCTTGGTGGGGAGGGTTTTGAGTGAATTGTGGCATCTGGAGAGCTCAAAGATCAGCCCTCTGGAGTCTTGGGTTAATCTGGTTGATGACTGCACTGTTAGCAGATCTGCTTTCCTAAGTGCAAGTTCTTGGTCTGGAGAAAATTTGGCCAGCTTTTTAAACATACTTTTATCTGATTGACCATAGCACTCTTTGGGTTTGGAGGTTTTTTTTTTCTTTTAATCAGAAAAGCTTCACAAAGTCAATCTTGAAAAGATCAGTTTCTTCTGGTGTTGACCTTTAAGCTGCTCTTGACAAAGGACTGTGAACTAAATAGTGTTTCTGATGTCATGAATTCTGGGCTCTGCCAGTAAATTTTACAAGTTTTTCTTTTCAATAATGCTCACAACAGTGTGAAAAATATTTGTTATTAAATCCATACAAATCACTTAGAATCAGTTTGTAATTGCTGCTATACAATACAGGTCTCCATAGCCTCATATTTAGCTATATGCAAATAAGCAGCTTGAGTAGGAAATAAATTTTATCTGCATTTTCTCCCTTCTAACTTCTTTCTATAGATAGGCTTTTCATGCAATGATAGTGGTGTGGGATTAAACGCCATCTTAATTAATTTTCAGTAGCTTTAAGACCCCAGCTTGGTCAGCTTGAAGAGGCTCTTTGGCTGTGAGGCTGATTTATACTTAAAAACTAATTTCTGTCCCTGGAGAGTACCTGATCTTCTAAGTTGACATAATTCCCATTGGAGAATGTGTGTTTCTTTTTAAATGGTCTCAAGAATTTTATTCCTTATTTTAGGAAAACTTGTGGCTATTGCAGTCATTGATGATAAAAACTCTTCAGTGGAACATACCAGGTACAGAATTGAGTATTGGTGACACTGTGGGAGAAATGTGCTAGTATGGCATAGGGAAGTTTGGAAGTTTCTTAAGTATTGAGAAATATAAGTTAAATGAGTGAGTTTAACTTATAAATGTTCTTTAATTTCTGACTTAGTACACTAACTTAATTTATGGCTTGGTTGAAGCACATGTGAGTTCACTGAGATGGTGGGAGTTCCTGTATCTGTCTTCTGCCATTTGTTAATGAGATCACAGAAGCAAATGGTGATCTCATAGCTTTTAAAAGCTATTGTGTCACCTTTTAAACAGACAAAAGTGCTTGAGTTCAGATGACTTTGAGATGAACTCAGTGAGTTAAAACAAATGACTGTACTTCAGTTCTCTCGCATTGAAAATTAAACTAGCGATGTTTATATATTAGTTGTCTGTGGAACTTTAAACAAGGGATGTTTTTGCTGGGGTTGGAGTTTGCTGAAGAGGCTGAGAGGAACAAGACCTTCCTTTGTTCCTTTCTGGTTGCATATGCAGACTGAAAAACTGTTCAAGTACTGTGTATGCTATTTTCAACCTTTAGGAACTAAGCAAGATGAACAAGGTGGTTTTTGTTAGTCCCTGTTGCTGATGAGGTACGAATTGCTGCTTACTGGGGGAATCTCAATGTTTATTGTTTGTATTTAGAAGGAGTTTATCATGGATTATCCATGCCAATTTTTTTCCTTCCAGATTAAAGTCTATTATTCAGGAAGTTGCCAGAGATTATCGGGATCACTTTCACAGGTAGACACACATGGTACTTTGAAGTTTTAATTGGACTTCTGCATTAGTCTTTCTAAGACAGCAGTCACTTTATTTTCCTTAGTGAAAAACATTGGTGCCTGCTTTTATATTTTTATACTGATATTTAATAGGACCATTTTATTAACTGACTGTGTTTCATAATGCTGTGTTCTAGATCATCACTTCTTTTGAATTACCTTTCTGGGTGTGTCTTCTCATTTTCAGTTATAGGAAAATTATTTAAGGAAGAACTTTTGCTGAAACCCACTATTGTGTTTTCTTTTCCCTCATTGTATTTTTAACTGCTTCTCTTACAGGGATTTCCAGTTTGGCCATATGGATGGAAATGATTACATTAATAGTTTACTAATGGAGTAAGTAAATTCGTATTTGAATATTCTTTATTTGGTTGTGTTTGTTACTAAGTGTATTTAATTGAAAATAATCTTATAAAAATATCTTGGTTTTTGTTACTTAAGAAGAAACCACTGTCATCAGAATTCAGCCTGTACCATAGTATCAATTATTTGTTAAATTAAACAGTATAAATACATAATTTAATGTTAGATGTTTGGCTTACTGATAATGCTGATTGACAAAGCTGATCCTTTAGGTCTACTTTGTTAAATTACTGTTAGAATTGTGAGGCTTTCATTCTTGATGTATTTTTAAGACATGCATAGAAATACACTTCAGCAGAGAAGCATAAAATACATGGAAGATGCTGTCTTCACTTGATAGGTACATGGCATATTTTGAAATAGATAAGTGGTTTAACAAGATACTTGACAGTTGCCCTTACTGTGATCCTTTTCTGAAAAATGCATAATTAGAGGATTGAGTTGCTTGGCATTTTTAGTTAACTACTTCTCCTCTGGCCTTTGGAGGTCTGAAAGAAAGGAAAACCAGGAGTCAGTATTATAATTCCATAAGTTTTCCAAATCGATTTTTCAGGGATCAAAATGTTAATTAAGCATGTGTTCATGCTCCCTAAAGATTCTAGGAGCTTCATGTGGACCCAAAAGCACAAGGTCTGCATTTTTGTAGAATGTCTGTAGATTAACACCTGATTTACAAACAACTCTCTCCATTAAAATTATGTGATTTGATTGAGCTAGTGGTTTATAATTGCCAAAAGTGAGACCTTCCTCACTTGCTTAATTGCTTCTCCTGTGCAGGTTCTTAGGTCTGTCTGCTGAGCTGTTTTATCTTGTTTATCTGTCAGAAAAGTGTTTGGTTTTTTGTCTGGGCAAGCGGGGAAGTTACTTTGCTGATTCAACAATGTTACATCCTTCTACTCTGCTGAGTACCAGCACAGATGTGCAGAGAAGTTGGGGAGGAAGGAAATGAAGGGAAAGAAGACAGAACTGCCACTTGGAGTGGTAGTGATCTAGTGCCAAGGTCTGTTCAGCTGGGTTGTTTAACTGAACCTGCAAAATGCCTGATTTTATTATTTGTAGTATATGGAAAGTTCTGGTTCAAGTAATCACTGGCTTTTAATTATTTTCTAAACCCAGTGTATACCTTTCAAGCATGAGTAGGAATTTGCAAAAGAATGCAGCAAATTATGTTCAAAGTAGTGGCTCTTCATGTGGCTACATGAATAATTCGAGTTAAAAAGAAAAAGAAAGTATGGCAACTGCTTCAGTTTGTCACCAGATGGCAGTAAGTGGAAATAGAAAAAATCTGAATAATGAGAAATGTATCACAGAACACTTTTTACTGTGCTAGATGCACATAGGAGCAAATTCTGTTTTCTTTACAAAGGACAAAATATTGTATGATTTCTGGGGATAGAATTAGACCTTGACAAAGGTACATTTATGAACTTGGCTGTAACTCCATTAGTAGACATTTTAATTCTTCTGTCTTTTCAGCAATGTGCGAACATGCTTTTGTTGGATTAGAAATGGTACATTTAAAACCATGCACAAAAGAAGAAATCAGAATATTATGTAGTTTAATTAAAATACATAATTTTACCTAAAATTTTACTTCAAAATGCTTTTCAGTATTTTACTGAAAGCAAAAATACATTTTTTTCAAAACAAGGTGTATAATATCACTGTCAGGTATAGGTGTATGTAGGACTCTCCTCTCCTCTTGAAAATAACACATTAAATGAGCTTTTATGAACTTTTGTATAGCATAAAGAATCTGTATATGGAGGTTACCTTTCAGCTGCTCTACAACCAACTCCAAGAACATCAGTTTCCAGACTGTTAAATGCAACAGAAACATTACAGCTAATTAATAAAATTTGTTCTGTTTTGCTTTGGCAGAAATTTGTAACTTGTTACTAGACGCTTGCAAAAACACCTGACTTGCTTTGAGTGCCTTCTACTTAGATTTCTTCTTTGTCCCTAGTAAGAAAAGAATAAAAATTTCAAGGGGAAACGTTATATGTATTGACTCCTGTGTTGCAGGTTGCCTTGGTGTACAAAGTTGTGTTATTTGGTTGTTTTTTCTAAAGTTGCATTTAAGGGATGGCATTATTTTGTTATCCCTGTAATTGCCCTTACTGTTTTTTGAGGTGTCATCATGTTTTCAGCTTCAGTACTGGGAAGAAAATCTGCAGCTTAAAGTATTCAGGTTTCTACAAGTTCAGGAAATTGTCATATATTATTAAACTTTTTCACTTTTAGGTGTGCATTTGAATTTAAAAAAAAAAAAAAGGGCATCTTGAGTAAATAACCAATATTTTCATTAAATAATTTACTATTAATTGATAGCCACAGATAAGACTGAAAGCATACATGGATGAGATGCTATGAGACAAGGGTGAAAATAGAGAAAAACAAGGTTTGCATTGCTTCTGCTGTGAAGCAAGTACTTGAATTCATTACTGACAGAGCTGTGGAAAATTGATA
Source organism: Dicaeum eximium (assembly GCA_013396995.1). Taxonomy (NCBI): domain Eukaryota; kingdom Metazoa; phylum Chordata; class Aves; order Passeriformes; family Dicaeidae; genus Dicaeum; species Dicaeum eximium. The sequence goes on along the minus strand of VWZP01001589.1, from coordinate 183,978 downwards.
AAGACTACAGGAGATTTTAAACTTGTTTAATATATTTAAATCTTTGTTTCTGAACAGTGTACTTTTGCAGTATTAAAATTTCTTAAACCTAATCTTGTTTTGAATTTGGTGCTACAACAAACAGAAGATTAAACTGGTCTTTGTCCAGAGATAATTTCTAACATTTGCTCTTTTTTCTTTCCAGTTATGATGTATTGCACATGCACATGAAGGTTAACTGCTGAGTAATAATTCTTTAAAAACTCTGTTCCTCATAAGCCATATCTAAAAGAGCTGTAGAAAAGCTATGCTTGGCATGGTTTATTCTTTTGACTTGACCAGCAGAGATTGATTGATAAAGGTGATCAGTTAGACAATGGTTGTGTAGGATTAAATTTTTGAGTTACACTTCTGCCTTATTAAATACTCAGTGCATTTCATATACAAGGTTGCTATGTGTGATCTCTTACTATTTGGAAAGTCATAAGGTACTTGATTTGCAGTTTCTTTGGGTATGTAAAGTGCTGTAAGCTTCAATAGTGTCACTGACACAGATGTGAAGGAAAATAATATTCATGAGAAACATGCCCATACCATGCTCATACCAGGGTGAGTATTTTCCCCCTTTCCTCTTGCTTTCTTGTTTGTAAAAAGTTACTATGAAGAGCACACATGAAGTGAAGATTAATGGATTCCTTTTTGAAATGATGTGGGGATAACTTGAATTGGAATGTTTTAAATGGTAGTTTTTTAAATATATAAACTGTCTGTTTTATGTTTCCAGTGACTTGACAATCCCTACTATTGTTGTATTGAACACGTCCAATCAGCAGTATTTTCTACCAGATAGGCACATTGAGAGCACAGAAGACATGGTTCAGTTTATTAACAACATCCTTGATGGTACAGCTGAAGTAAGTCTTCATAGTGGCTTGGAATATATTGATTAGTGCTTATTTCCTTAGATGCTAAAGTGAGGAAAAAATTGATTACTCTGATAGTTATGCATGTGTTTAATATTCCTGTCCTGTCTTACTGTCTTGGGTGCTGTCACTGAATATGTGATTGTAAATTCTGGAGTCATGCTGTTGCATGCTGTACAAAGTAAGCTTTCTTTTGTTTATAGCATAATGTTAGCTGGCTTCTTTTAATATTCCTTTTACTGGTGCAACTTTGAATTGAGAGATTTTTATTCATCTCCCGGTTTGCATTAAATGAATTTGTTTAAAATTTTGAATTATAGTGTATAATTCAACTGCACCCTTTCTTTTGGGTGGAAAATTAATAAATCAAATAGCTGGAGGAATTACAATTTCAGATTCAAAAAACCACGTTATGCTTGCTTTGAATGTTAGAAATGGACACAAGCTTACTCCTCTCTGATCTAAAACTAAAAAAGAGCTGTTTTTTTTTTTTTTAAACAACAAAGTTAATTGGAATTGATGGCTTGGATATTTTTTGAGTAATTATTCCCTCAGTGTACTGTAAGTTGGACCGAAAGCTATGTTGTGTGGATGAGGAAAGAGGTCATGGAGCAGAACTTTCATTTGTTCTTCTGAGGAAGGAAGGCTTTGCCACGAAGGGGAGCTGATAGCTAATAATTTGGCTGCCTTCTGGGTGAATCCTGTGTTTGGTTTAAGCCCCACTTGACTGTATATTGAGTACTTCCTGTGTTAGCTGAATCTCACTTTTCTTCATGCCAGCAGTTTTAGGTCACTGGCTAGTTATGGTAAATAATGCAGAAGGTATTTATCATATGGGGTATTTTGGTTTATTTAATCTGACTGGTTGATGTAGAACATCATATAGGTGGATTTATGTGCTGTTCAGGACTTTACTGGCCATGCTTTCAGTTGCAGTGTGAGGGGTATTGCTATAATTTGGTGCTTCTTTGTTTTTGAGTTCTCGCTTTTTTAATGGTTTTTAAGTGCATTGAGTTATCAACATCTATTAGACTCTATTTGTATGTATCTTTCTGGTTGAAACAACAAATCTAATTGGTTTCTGTCTGCTTTTTTTCACTTGGATAAGAATCATTTGTGATGCCTTGTGTTTGTTGCCATAGTGTCACTTAGGTCTTTCTATCTTCTGTTTGCAGTATCTCAGCTAGAATGATTAAAGGTCAGTCTAAATTCACATCTCTGTACAATACAAAAATACAGGATATGACTTCATTTAAGCTGTCTATATTTAAGGTGTCTGTAGACATAAAATTGCACCACTTGGGTTGCATTCTCTGCCCAAGAAATTGTGCAGCTGTTGAGGAATGAGAGTCTTCAAAGTATGCTGGTAAACAACCAATAGGATGCAGACTTTCTGAACCACAGAGAAATGTCTGAGAAGTCTGGCTTTCCCCCTTTCCTTCCTTGGGAAGTGTTGGATTATTCACCTGGATGTTATTCTGTAAGACTCTATTGGTAATTTTTTGCAAGTCTGTCTCATCTTTGTGGAGTTGTTTTGCTATTTGAGGGGTTTTTGGTCAGATCACGTGCCAATGAGTTGACTTCCAAATATGAGTTTGTTTCTCTGGCTACTCAAGGAAGGTGAAAACTGGTCCTGTTCAGCAGACAGACTGCCTTCTGGCTCAATTAGGGGGTAGGGTAGGTATAGTCTCATTGCTTGACACAGGTTTTATTTATTACACGTTCCTATCTTCTCTTCCCTTAGTTCTTAAATTTTTCTACCTGTGCTGTTGTAATCTCTAAGTAGACGTTCAGCAGCTGCAGGAAGGTTCAGAAGAGCTCTGCAGTTTTACCATTGTTACATTGGGACAGTTGCTAGTTTTCCTTAGTGTTTCTTCCTGGTAAAAGAGAGAGTGTCAGCCCATTGTCCAAGTTGGCACTGATTGTTTAAAACAATTGTGAGAGATGTTTTCATGAGACTACTGAATAATTTTTGTCCAAGCTAAGTTGGAGTGTCTGGGCATCATGAGATGTAAGAATAATTACTTTTCATTTCCTTCTAAAGGAATTTAAGATTGCAAGGTCTGAAGAATGAACTTTTGGAATCATAACTGAAAAGTGTCAGCAGTTTTGACATAGTTCCATTTGAAATTTTTAGGCACAAGGTGGTGATGGACTTCTGCAACGAATCAAGAGAATCATCTATGATGCCAAGTCTACTATAGTGGTAAGTTTTATTTTTCCTTGAGTTAGATAGTGCCCTTGTCAATCAGGATACAAATACTTTCAGAGGGTTTTAAAAATACTTTAATTGGGTTGTTTTATATTGTATATATTGTGTATGTATTATTAGTATATGTATAGGTTTAAGCCAAATGAGCATCTTGATTAAATTTTTTAATAATATGTGTGGTAAATATTCAATATATCTTAGTTTCTTCATTTTTCACTGCTCTTCTGTATGTTTGACATGTATTTTATGGAATAGAACAGAGATAGTTCAAGGTCTTTTCCTTGACCCTTTTGACATCCTTTTCTGAAACTGGTACCATATCATTGTTCTGAGGAATGTTACATTTTTGTTTAATTACTTAGAGCATAAGGGAATTAAATAGTACTCTTTGTGTAGTTTTAAAGCAAACATTTTTATTATCATTCTCCTAAGTTAATTATGCTTAACAAAATTTCGTTGGGAAGATGTATACAAATCCATTTCTTCACTTGTCCTACACAAGCAAATAAACCTGTGCTGCGTATTTAAGTTGAAACTCACTTGTTTCTAAATAAGTGTCTTACAAACTTCTGTGAAAGTAAAATGCTCAGCCACCAGTTTGTGAAACCATTAATCCTTCCTGTGCCATTAAGCTACTGCTCAACAGGAAGCTCTCTAGAATTTTCCTGCAGACTAATTATTGAGAACAAGACACAGGTAAGAGATGAAACTTTTTTCGTCAAAGTGTTTTTTAACAGTCTTAGAACAATTGTTTCTAAAGCTTCAAAGAATGCATAGGATATGCAGTTGGCATGTAAACACTAACTATCCCAATGCAATATTGTAATATTTGAACTTGTCATTTTTTATGAACTTGGAGTAGAAATTGTTGAAGTTGAGAACTCCTTGCCATTTTTGCAGAAGAAAGCAAACAAACAAACTTTATTAAAAAAACCCACAAAGCTACAGCAATAATAAAACCCAAAACACAAACCAAACAAGCAGAAAAACCAAAATAATACATCCAGTAGGACAAGAGGACACAGTCTTAAGTTGTGCTAGGGAAGGTTTAGATTGAACATTAGGAGGAAGTTGTTGACAGAATTGGGCATTGGAATGGGCTGCCTAGGGATGTGATGGGGTTCACCATCCCTGGAGGTGTTTAATAAAAGACTGGATGTGGCACTTAGTGCTGTGCTCTTGTTGCTGGTGCTATGTCATAGGTTGGACTTGATGATCTGAAAGGTGTTTTCCAACCTAGTTGATCCCATGATACTAAACCCATGAGTCTGNAAAACCCAAACCAAACAAGCAGAAAAACCAAAATAATACATCCAGTAGGACAAGAGGACACAGTCTTAAGTTGTGCTAGGGAAGGTTTAGATTGAACATTAGGAGGAAGTTGTTGACAGAATTGGGCATTGGAATGGGCTGCCTAGGGATGTGATGGGGTTCACCATCCCTGGAGGTGTTTAATAAAAGACTGGATGTGGCACTTAGTGCTGTGCTCTTGTTGCTGGTGCTATGTCATAGGTTGGACTTGATGATCTGAAAGGTGTTTTCCAACCTAGTTGATCCCATGATACCTCTAAAAAACACTGATTTTCATTTTGGATGTTTTTTTAATAAATACACAGAGTGATAAGAGAAGTAATACAGTAACTTTCTATATTCACTGAAAGTGGTTTTTACTTTCTATTTCAACAGTCTGTGTTCAAGAGTTCACCACTGCTGGGATGCTTTCTCTTTGGGTTACCCTTGGGGGTCATCAGCATCATGTGTTATGGAATCTGCACAGCTGATACAGAGGGAGAGGTATTTGAGCATGAGGGAGCTAAAAAAGAAAGTGGTGATCGGGAGCTCACAGATGAAGGCAGTGAGGAAGAGCAAGAGGAGGAAAAGAATGGAAAATACACAGAACTTTCAGATGGAGAGCTTAAACAGAAGGACATTGTGGAAAAGAAAAAGGACTAATTTGTTTAGCAAGAGAATTCTCTAGAATTTCCAAATAGACTTATTTATTGGCAGTTGTCATTTATTGGTTATCTTCATGAAAGAGGATTGTTTTATCTGCATCATGGTAGTTTTGACTTGCATGTATTCACATTTCTCAGAAATTAACAGAAAAAAAATGGATGTTCTCTTAATTGTTCTTAGTAGATTAACAAAGAGCAATTTTAACTGAAGAAATTTTCAGGTGCAGTTCTACATCATTTTTGTAAGAGTCTTGAATTGTTCATGTCCAGAACAGAGATAATGTTACTCGACCTTACTGTATATGATGAACTGCTACTAATATAGCCCAGCTATGCACTGATTCATATAAGATTAAAGCTGAAAACAAGGAAAGATTAAGAGAGCTGTAAAGTGTTTTAGAGCCTGATAGCTGAAGACAACTTATAGGTTTTCTAAGAAGTCACGTGTTCTACCTGTTGCACATTATTATGGGAAAAGAAAAACGAAACCAAAACCACAAACTTTTCTATTTCCTCAAATTAAATGTAAATTTTTGGGAATTGGAGGACCATGTAATATTATTCTACCATGTAATAATTTAATTATTAGCAGTCAAGAATGTTTACTAGATACAGAATGTGGGAATTATATGCTAAATGTTTATTAGTGCTTTAGCAGCTAAAAATATTGGAAAATTATGTTAAAAACCTTTTAGAACATGATTGCCTGTTAATTACTTTCTGTGAGTGCTTGCACACTTTGAGTGCAAAAGATCTGTAAGTTTTCTGAATCCGCAGCACAGCTTGATAAAGGAAGATGTCAGTCTGAACACCTGACTATTTGTATAACTCTCTAATGACAAGCTTTTTTGAATGGTGTATATTTATTTTACAGTGTTTACTTGAGATTGTTTTATATCTTTGATATAAGCAGTTTTGTTTGAGACTGTTACCTACTCTGAAGGAGAGAGTTAATGGAGCTTAATATTAACAGTGATAGGGATTGATCAGTATAAAGCATTTTTGTTACCTGTTTCATCATAAAAGCCACTTTTAATACAAACCTGTGACTGCGAAAAGGACTAATTTGTGTCCAGGGCTAAAATTCTCCAATGATAAGCTATGAAGCAGCCTTTGGCATCAGTGTCATGAAAAGTACCACAGAAACAAAACTTATATTGCTCTGCCTCAAACTATTCATGCTGGGGTTTTTCCTTTTTATTTTCTCCTTTTTTTATGGCTATATTACTGTATAATACAGAATATTATGTTCTCTTTATAAGGCAGCTTGATCACATAAGAAATTGCTATGCTGTAGCACTAAATTAAGGAATTTTTAAATAGTAACCATGAGTAAGCTTACATAGACAAGTTCTATGTTTGAGTAAATTTGATGATGCTGTAGAATCATAACCAGGGAAAATGTATTGCATTCTTTTTCCCTGTGGGAAAGAAACTTGTTTCTTCTGTTTAAGTAGCTTGGTAACAGCTGGCTTCAGGTTGCCATGCAGAGTACCTCAAGTAGATCTCTGTCTTGAAAGATTTTGCTTATCAAACGGTATAAACAACATGTAAAGAGATTAGGAATTTTTTTGGAAAAATTCCATGTCTGATTATGAATACAAGCCTTTTCCTTTTTGAAGGAAAGATTATAAATGAGGTCATAGAACATTGAGTAGTAGGTATCCGATACGGTTTTTTCCCCCTTCTTTTGTTTTCTCTGTTTTCGTTCTATGAATTGCCTTTTATTCATTTTTGTCATTATAGTCAGTGTACGTAGTGACTTGAATTTTCTTGCTTTTTGTTCGTGGGTTTTTTTTTTTGTTTGTTTTTTTTTGGTAGAACCTTTGAGAGGTGTAGGTTTAGCATATACATGAGGAATAGGTGCTTAAAAATGTGTTTAGAAAGGGGTATTTTTTTAATGGTATTGAGCTACTGAGTTGTTTATTGAAAAAAAATTTTAAATCACCTAATGAAAACCTGTAAATTTCTTTGGACTTCTGCACAACTCAGTGCTGATAGTCAGAATGTAGGACTATTAAGGCAGTAGTATGTTTTCTTTGTCTCTTCTTAAGATTTCAGTACAGATCAGTTGCATATTTAGTGTTGGCTCAGGCTAGAAACCTGCAAAACTTTCCGTGGTGGTCACTGGAACAGTGCTGTTCCTTCTGTGGAGTGTAGTAAAAAGAAGAAAAATACCTGAGTTCTGCTGCACTGCTAAGAACTGTTTCAACAAGGAGCCTTTTTTTTTATGGTTCTTTTTGTTTGTGTTTATAATCAGTAGTAGCCAGTTGACTTGCTGGGAAATATTCTGCCATATGGACCTGAATAATGACAAGTACTGTGGAAGCAACAGATCACACTGGGATCTGTTCAAACTGTAGCACTTAATAGCTGGAGTTAGGAGGAAAGCCTGTATGTCAGTCACTTCTGAACTCTAATATCTATCAAATGTGTACTGAAGTGTTGAAAATTAGACTTAAAATGTACTCCTGTTTTCATCAAATCCTTCCTCCAGCTACATTGAACAAGTCATGGGGAGAAGAAAGAGGGACAGGTCATATATTGGGTATCAGGAGTGGTGTGAAATTAAGGTGTTTGCTGTGGCCACTCAAGTAAACTAGAGTGCTGACTGAGGGGGGTTATTTTATTTCTTTTGTTCAGTCTCTAGAAGTTTCTTACAACAACTTCACTGTAATAACTTTGGATTCATAAAATAATGCTGCTTTTTTAAGTCAAGTGTAAGCCTTTTGTTTTTCTGTAATAAAAAGGATTTAAAAGAACTTGTTTCCTTTGGATTAATTTACAATGTCAAGCTTAGATGTTACATGTTGTGTAGGAGGCTGTTTCCTGGGAAATTTTTTTTGTAAGTGTACTTTAGGCCCCCAGTCATACAGTGCAGAAATGCAGCTGATATTCTGCAGGATTTTGAAAATAGTCTCTAGAGGCAGGAGTTTATATTGGCTTGTCTGTGATTTAGTGAGCACTTTAGCAGTATAACACAAATTAATTTCTAGAAAAGAGATTTTAAAATACCAGACCTACAGGAGTTTCTGTAGCAAAGGGAACCTGAGTCAGCCTGTCCTAGCTTACATTTCCTTCTGGAAGCACTTGAATAGTTTTGGCACGTGGACATGCACAGTCTTGTGCTGCTTCATTGTTTACCTGGGCTGTTTTAACAGCTCTTGTCCACGCTGTGGTGCTCACTGCTTAAAGGATGGGAGGATGCCACTCTCAGACATCTGATGTGATGAAGATGGCACAAAAGTGCTGAAATCTTGTGAAGTACTTAAGTTAAAGGTTCGGCTTGCTCTGTTTTGCTTCAGAACTAATTTACCCCATTCCTCTTTTGTCAGCATGTTTGGAGAAGCAATTGTATTTGGAGGAGTGGGAGGGTGGAGAATTGTTCTGTTGACAGCCAAAAGCTCAAGTCAGTGAAAAGGGTGCAGAACTAGAATGTATTTCCCTTAAGCTGTTGAAATCTCCTGAGACTACAGATGTTTCAGGCTGTATTATCCTGTGACAGACTGGTACTGGCTCTCAAATCTTCTCAGGGAGCAAAGCCACTTCCTGCAGTTTTGTTCTCATCACTGATCACATCTCTAACAGATCGAATCACACGGAGCTGTGGCACCTGACATGGCAGGAACCAACAAAGACAATTTTGACAGTGTTGTGCTGAATGCTTTGTTGGGCTCTTGGGAGGTTTTCCTAAGCTGCCTAAGCAATGTACATGTTCCTGAAACAATTTTCTGAAATTTTAACCATTTTAAAGGATTACTGCAACTATCCTGTATACAGTTTACTGACATAAAGCACCATTTAGCAGCTGATGTGCACTCTCCTGTTGCTAGCAAACTTCCTTCTGCTTATACACTGAGGAACAGAAAAATGCAAGGATAACTAGACTACAAGTATTTTACATAAAGCTTTTTTGAATGGAGAATTGTGACTTTCAACAATAAAACCTTTGAAGAGAAGCAAAGAAACTTGTAAGGCTAGTAAGAGGAATAGAATTGCTTTGTAGCTCTGTTGCAAGGTTGGCGTAGTCTTCGTCTGGGTTGGTGATTGTCCTGACCAAGATGGTGGGTGGTTTTAGGCTGTCTTAAGTTAAGAGATGGAAGCTCTGCTAAGCTCTACGGCTGACACATGAAGGGGATGAAAATGCATAGACAGAAGTAATGGGAATGGGAGAAAGGAATGGAGGAGGGCCATATGTTTTCATACCAGTGTCTTGTGCTATGAGCTATGTTTAACATAAACTCCCACAGGTATGCATGTAAATCCTTCCAAAAGAAATCTTCTGTTCTCTACTTACTGTACAGAGAGCCCTTGGCTGTTAAATTTGCCTGCCATACAATGAGTAGCATTACTACCAAATCAAGGTTATTTGTGGAAGTTTTTGCTGCTTCTCCACAGAAATCTACACCCCAGATTATTCAAAATAAGATACTTTAATGGTCATCATTTGTTCAAAACAAGACCCGAGCCCTAAATCTCTTTTGTCTTAGGTTGCTACATCTCTACTTTAAAGGAATGACAATTTGTAGCGTGCTTAAATTTGTGCTAAGGTGGCAACTTGTAGTCTTAATGCTTTCAGGAATTAAAGATCTAATCAATAATGTAGGATGTGTATTTTCATCTTAAAGAAGTGCCTTGAGTTTTTCTATATTAAAAAAATACATATATTGCAATAGTGGCTGCAATTTTATTCTGTTTACCTGAATAGTAAATGTTGACTCTGAATCTAAAATAGACAATATGCTGTTCATAGACTGTTGAAACTTTGTCACAACACTAAAAGAAAACAAAAAAACTTCATTAGTTCAGTACTTAAGTTTTTAATCCTCTCCCAAAGTAATTCTTTTTTTCTTTTGTCATTGAGTCATTTTGACTTGGAACTGACTCTAACTTTTCTGTTAATCTTTTTGTTCTTAGCATGTTTTTATAAAAGCATTTGTTTGGATATTGTGACAGCATACTGTACTTGAAAAGTTGAAATGCAGACTGGTGATCTGGATGGCCACTGGGTAATTTTATTTATTTCCTCTTTGCTTTTGTAAAATATATCTTTTTTGATCTTAACTTTGCATGTTGGGCCAGTTGAGCCACTTCTCCTTAGTGCTTCTTGCAGGATCAGACAATTCACTGAACATATCCTGTTGTCCTCAGGTCTGTATTATAATCTACTCAATGATATTTTCTGAAAGCAGACTAAAGTTGAAATAAAAAATCCCCATACAGATACCACTATCAAAATATCAGAGTGTTTTTGTAAGACTTTTTTGGAAATTATTTTGTTAACAAACTGTTAAATCTTCAAGTGTCAGAATAACTTTCCTGTCCCTGAACAGAGCATTTGGTAGAACAGGAGAGAGTTCAGCAAAAGGGTGCTCCTATTTTGAGACTGCATCTCAAAGAGTGTAGATGGTCTGTGTAGAAATATAAAGTTTCTAGGAAAAAAATTCCACTGTGAAAAAAAAGAGATCTTCTTTACATAGAGTGGAAGAAAGCCAAGGCTTCCTTCTTTTCAGTGACTATGAAAATTAAATTTACGGGTATTTCCTGCAGAAGATGGGAGAAATACCTGTTGGCCCAGACAAGCCCCTGACAATGCATTAGTTGCTTCTAAGATGGAGGAAGAGATAAATTGCCGTCAGCAGATTTAACATGTAAAAGCTGTGTCTGGCTCCTGGCGGACAAAATAATTATAAATTTTGCTGTGCCTTCATGCAAAATTGTGCTTTATGCAAATAAGCACTTGAAAATTGAGCTAAATCTTGACATGGCATTGTCATGGTACATATCTTCCCCTTTGCTTTCCCATCTTTTAAAAATACTATTTTTAAAAACAAATGCAAAAGGATTATATATTTTTAGTCTTTATGGTTCATTTATGAAATCCCAAATGTTTCAATTCCATCCAAATATGCTGTGGGTTGCAAGAGATGGTTCAGTATATTGTGGTGTTGACTACTTAAAATTTATCTGATACTACTGTGAGGTAACAAGATCAAAAGTGTTTTGGAGTGGGTTGAAGGAGAAGAGGTAGTATTTTCTAAAAGGTAAATAGAAGTATTGTTCTCAGTTCCTTTGACAGACAGAAATACCAGAATATGAGAAGTTCTTTTTGGATCTTTAAGGAGCTGGGAGCTTCTTGTGTCACATTGTCATGATTTAAAAGAGAAGGATTTCTAGCAGAGGAAGGGTAAGTAATACTTGATTTCTAGAACAGGATTTAAATGAAGATATGAATCTGGAACACAGTATATTTCTCTTTCTACACAATGCATATGTGTTGCTACAGTTTAAGTGGTCTGTCTTAGGAAAGCTGTCAGTGCATTAATGTGAATCTGTGTTGGGTTTTAGTTTCCAGAGAGCACCTGGAATTCAAGCATAATTCAGAAGCACAGGGTTCTTTCTGTGGGCTGTAGCTGCCTCAGCTTCAGATGTCAGAAATCTAAATGCTAAGATACACTAAAAATAACTCTTTGAGTTGCTCACTTAGCTTTGCAAAGTCTCAAGCCATGTAAGGAAAATTAATCCAGCTCAGGCATTGTGTGTTAGCTAATAGAGAATGCATGTCTGTACTCAAACAATCTCAAGAAGAGAAGTTGCAAGCCTTCTTTTGGTTTCGCAAATGGTGGTTATGAGGTGGGAGGAATTTTTCATACTGGCATCCTTAACTGTTATATCTGAAAGGTGTGATCTTGGCTAGAAATGTGCAGCAAGTCTCATAAGGGAATGAAGTTTGCAATAAGGGCTAAAGGTATGGGGATCTTGAAGTAAGACTGTTCCTCATATTTAGCTGCAGTGGAAAGAGTTGTAAAGTTGTAAAATAATAAAAGAATGAAGCTTTTAATATCCACGTTCAAATGACATGCTACTCTACCATGCTAGTCATCTTAAAAGAGTGTTAATGAGCCCGTGGTTGTGTTAAGGATATGATGCTCCCTGTTGCTAAGAAAAAATGAAGTTTCCACAGCACTGGCAGTTCTTTTCACTTCCTCCCTTTGGAAGAAGGAATACCTCAGTCTGACCCTTGGTGTGAATTAGCCCTGCTGATCACCAAGCCAGTTGCTTTTCCCATACCATTTCCAAGGAGCAGGAGCTCCACTGCACTGAGCCGCATCGCTGGTGAACTGTAGCCTGTGTCGCACACGTGTGGGTCACCCCATGGTGGTTTTCAGAAAGAATTAGAAGTTGGCCCCAGTGAACAGGAGCCAGAAAAGTGGTGGTAGCAGAGTCTTTAGGAGCCCCAGCTTTGACACCCAGGATGTGTGCTGCTGTGGACAGCTTTAATGGCCATCTGAAGGTGCAGGGGAAAGGACACTCTACACACTTCAAAAAGTCATCATTGCATTGCTGTGATGATGTATCATAAGGTGAGAAAAAATACATGAGGTGCAGAGGGGAGCAGACACAAAAGCCTGTGGAGTATTTCCTCTGCTCAGGCCCATGCATGCTTGTTTGAAGTCAGGACAAGGCCACTCTGTTTTGGGACAGCGAGTTCGTGATCATAGACAGAGGTTGGTCTGTGCCTGTTGGTCCTTGGGCAGTGAACTTGCCCTGTCATGTTTCAATTAGAGAGCAGACATGCCATGGAGCATTAAGTTCAGTTTCTGGCCATCTTCCTTTGACGTGAAGTGCAGTTTTAAGTGCGTTACTTAGGCCATAGTTTCATTATACTGCAACTTTAATGACAGTGCTGGCTTAAGGAGTTTCTATCCTCATACCTTTGTAGGCTGTCCTTCAAATTATGGCCAGGCAAGCTGTTGGAAAAGCAGTGCTGTGAGTGGAGCAATGAACTGATCCAGGTGAATACAACTCCTTGGACAGAACATTGTGACAGCATATGAGAGAGCAAGAGTTTGGAGGAAGCAGCAGAGTGGGAAACATTTTAATGGTATTTCATGACAAGCTGCCTATGCTGACTTAGATATTTATTTTGCCCTGTACTAGCTCCCTCCAGAAAACAAAGATGATTTGTCTGAGTCCTTACAATGATGAAACCATGGGTTGCTACCCCAAGAGCCCTCTTTCAGTAGTGAAGTAATATTGTTTGTAATTTCTCTTAACATCTTTCTAGGAGAGAGTTAAAATGGCAGAAGAAAAATCTGAAGCCTTGTCATGTTAGACAAAGTGCATCTTGCAAGGGATATAAGTGGGTAACAGTGGGAAGGATGTACAGGGTATAACTGTAGGGAGTCACTGTCACAGGGATAAGATGACTCACTAGGTTATACATTTGTAGACAAATTCTGCTTTAAAGCTCTGCTTGTGCATTTCAAACCTTTAAAGGCCTGAAGTCTGAGTCCAGACTTAGCAATCTGTTTCATTTGTGCATGACTACTTATGCAAATACCCAAGGGAAACAGGAGCTACATTATAAGAAGGAACAGGATTTTCAGACTCGCATTTTAAAGGAAACTTTTTTTTCATGTATAGAGAAAACAACTAAAGGAATTTTAGACTGATCCATCTGGCACGTAGCAATTGCAAAATATTTTGGTATAATTTTCTATATGAGAATCTAAGAGCTTTATAAGCTGGATAGATTTAAGGACTGTTGCAAGAGAAGGTAAAATGAAAACCTCAAATGTCTGAAATGCTTTATTTTGGAAACACTTCCCAAGTTAAATGAGAACAATGTGGTTGTAACCTTGAAGAAGCAGAGGAGACAATACCAAATGTTATATATTTTATATTCCTAGTAACTTGACAGAAAAGCAGAAAGCACCTTTAACTAGCAGTAGCCAGAGATGTGTGCTGACCCCTCCTTGTGACTGAAAATACCACTTTATCCAACCAGGTGATCACTTGCCTGGTATATCTAGTAGCAATTTATTCTGATTTCTTTCACTTCTTTCTCCCATTGCTCTAATTTTCTTTGTCTCCTTCTGTATTTTGCATTCTTATTCTTTTGGTATCTTGTTTCCCCTGCCTTTTCCCAAGCTTTTTTTTTTTTTAATCGTTATTTCCCTCCCTATATAATAGCAGTGATAGATATACATAAAAACCAGGTAACACTCTAACAATAAATAGTTAAAAACCTTTATTCAGGCTACTGTGTGACCTCTCACATTGTCTCATAAGAATTTTGTTTCCTTAGTGATCCAACATGCTCAATATTCTAGTATTGCTCATTAATTTTGACTGCCTGAGTTGAAAATAATGGGCCAACTTCTTATTTTATTATTAAAATAAGATAAAACTTGTTCCAGGTAGCTTGCAGGTTTGAGATTGAACAGATTTGTATGCAGTGCAGAAAACATGTTGTCTTTGAACATTTTGCTTAGGAATTACCACATTTCACTCCTATATTTAGAATACTAGAATTTTATATTTGCTCCTTTTGAATTTTTGCTGTACTTAATGCAGTATTTAAGGCTCCCTTTCAGTGATGAACATACAGATAATCATTTGCTGATTAGTTTTATTTTGAACTTGGATGATAAACATGGTCTTGCAAGCTACATTCTCCCTAGGTATCTATTAATTTCCATGATTACTGTAGAAACAAACTTACCTGCTACTTTCGGTGTTCATATAGGTAATCTCAGTATCAGCAAGTGATGTCCTGTTAATTAGAATATGTATGCAGAGCACATATTTTTCAGATTTAAAAAGCAATGTGAGTTTTTGTATTTTCTTCAGAGTCCTTTTCTTTCCTCCTTGCCTCCTGTTTTTATAGTTTTGAGTGAAATCTAAAGAAAGAAGATGATGTGATCTAGAAAGGAATAATTTTAATGCCATGGCACAGTGTCTGTAGCAAACACAATGGTTACTGTCAAAGACTAGATGTTTTCTTAGCAGATCTATTTTAACTGAGCAGAACTAATGTTCTTTGTTTTTCCAGCCTGCTGTAATGGTGCTGTGATTCTCAAATAGCCAAGGTGTATTCATGGAGACTTCTTTGTCCTTCCCCTTCTTTGTTAACATAGATAGAACCAGAATACCTTAGAAACAAACTACTGTGTTCCATGCAACTGATAAACCACAAGGGTGGTTCTCAGAATGAAAAGATCTCATTTTCCTTGTGTGAGATATGACCAGTGCTTATGTAGTATTTACAAGAATTATTCCCAATTAGTCCAAATAGTTTGTGGTTGAACAGAAGTATAGATCTCTATGGATTTTTCAAATGTTTCTACCACTATAGTTTATTGCCTTTTTGCAAGGTAATTTTTTTTTTGTGAATTGCTTGTTTGACAGTGGTATTATGTATATATATTATGTTACCAAACTTGTGGTTATGCAAGCCCTAAATTTCTGTGCAACCTACAGAGATGCAACAGGAAAAATAATGATTCAGCACACGCTGTCATATAGAATGCAACCTCCAAACATAACAGAAGTTAATTTGCCTGTATTCATTAAATCTTAGGATTCAGACTGCTAGTTAATGTAATTTCTAGTATCTGTGTCTGCTGCAATGAGCTGAAATGTTCAGATTTTTTATGGTGCTGTTTAGGCTATACCACACCCCAAGTCTCTCAGAAAAAAAAAATTGTATTAACTTGGTTCTGCAGCGCTGTAGCTGAGGTCTGGTAAACTGTGGTTCCTTGAAATATTTGAACCATGATCCTGGGAGATAAAAGACTAAGGTAATATGTAACCTAAACAGAAGTTTATCTACAGATTCTTCAAAGCAGAATAACCTCTCCCTTTCGACTTTCTAAACCACAACTGCTTGAAACAGAATTCGAGACTAATTTACTTCACTCTCATTGCTTTTGCATTCCATTTAACAATGGAATGCTTTTCTAGAGTAAGGTGCTGTAGAATGGTAAATAATCTAAATTCATCATTTTATAGACTCCACATAGCTACACAATTGCTATGAAATTTCTTTATATGTGAACAGTGGAAGCATAGAAACAATTGAACTGCCTTTAAAACTGAAAATCCCAATGAGAGACAAAAATATAAATCTCCAAAGTAAATTCATCATGAATAAAATAAAATTTTATACTGAGATCACAGGTGTTACTTTCATACAGGTAACAATGATAATATGCCTATTTAAATTAATATCTATGTCTTTCCAGTTTAATATATTCATATGGGGTAATATTAAAGGATTGTTTAATTATCCATCCTTTAAGTCTTCTGAGATTCAGGAAAAAATGACACTAATTAATAAAAAGAGAAAAATATTATAACTGTCAGTCATTTGTGTAATTCAATTTTTTAACAGCACATGATTCAGTTACTAGGGAGATTAATAGAGAAAATACAGATTCTTCCCCCCCCCCGCCCAAAAAATACTTTTAGAATGCCATGGGAATGTCTCTGTAGTTAACACTTTGCGTTTTTTAACAAAAATTTAGACAGTACTGGACAATTGCTTGTGAGAACAGACCATGGAATTTAATTTGGATTTCAAGTCCTAATCTTCCAGCCGTTTTTCTCTGTTAACATGGCAGTATTAGTAAATACCAAGTCTCTGAATCTGTGTGTTAATGTGGAATCTTAATAATCAAGAGCCTAAACCAGTCCTTCTAGTTCAAGTCAACTGAAATATAATTAAATATTTAGAAGTAATTCAATTGGGGAAAAAAAACATAGCAAAGGAAAAAAAAGAAAATTCAAATAATAATGTTTTAAAGTCTTTTCCTTTAATGTTTTCTCTGTGCAATGTTCTAACATTCATTCATGATCTCCACCACTCAGAAGAGTCACTTTGTGACTCTTTAGTTAAAGTCAACCATTAAAACCCAAAAGTGGCTTTTAATGCATTATGTTTGAAAGTAATTGGTCAACAGTTTAAATAATTTATATAATTGGTCAACAGGTCAACTGTTTAAAATTCTAACATATGTATTTGAGAGAAAGATGATTGTCAGTTAAAAAATCCTACTACTCAAAAGGGACTGCATTGCTACAAGGAATCACAGGTTTGATTCAGCTCTACAATAGTTCCATGTGTTTAAGTTAGGATTGAGTCCAAGTTGTAATATTAGTTGCAGAGGTAAATGATCTGCTGCAAGCTGTTTGCATGATTTTTATAAACAAGTTATCAGAAATGCTTTGATTACCCACTTCAGCTGTCTTTTGAGTAATCAAAAATAATACCTTTCTGTAGAAAAGTTATGCACCTAAAATGATGAAAATTTGAAAATTACTTTGCTGTGCTGTTCCAAGCGGACTTACAAAATGTCAATGATGATGTTATATACAAAGAAAAGAAAAGAAAAAAAAACAAACAACTGATTCAACCTTATTTTTCTTTTTTTTTTTTTTTGAAGCATGACCACTGTAACTCCATGCATTTGGTTTTGCTGTTGTGACTCATCCATGAATATGCTATTTTTCTCCATGCTGGGATACTCTTCAGTAGTCTGTATTTGGCAGCAATTTGGCAGTCTGTATTGAGGCAGCAAAATAAAGTGGGTTATATTTAATGTTTGTTAATTTTAGTATCTTTCTCGTCATACAAATTCTACTCAACTGTAGTTAATGAATGTAGGCATTTCTAGTATGAAGATACTCTGTCTTGTTCTAGAAACATTTCTCATGTGGTGCACTATGGAATTGTCACAGAACTGAATTTCTGGGCCTCTTACACTATATTTTCTTCTAAAATGCTACTTTTAGAGCCGTCTACCAACTCCTTTTTTTTTCAAATATACTTCAAAACGGTAGAGTGTGAGTTCTTTTTCTGAGTACTCAATAGCTCAATATGTAAGATATTTAGGCAGTTCTTCACCAAAAGAATGGAATGCCAGTTTAAAGGAAGCCAAGTGCCTCATCCTCGTAGGTGCCTGAATGCTCTTCATAAACATGTCTTAGGTCTGCATCATGCTGATGGTACATAAATGTTAGCTACTTTGGCAATCTGGCCATAAACTCTGTGTGATTTTTGTGTAGGAACTCCTGGAAAGACAAGAAAAGCTTTTACTCTCTCTGTGACCCCCAGTGTTTTCTACTTTAATGCTTGTTTTCTGCGCCTGTTTCACTAATAGGGAGAAAAAGAAAAAAATCCCCAGGGGTCTGAGCAGCACTAGCTGAGATGTGATTACACTTTGCCTATTTCTTTTGAAATTAATCGTTAAGTAGCTAATTAATGGTGGGAAAATAAGCCATCAAATGATTCAAAAATGTGCCATGAATGCCTTACTTGGCTACATATTTGCAGTTCTGATATAACAAATAGTTTGTATTTTATCATGACATTAAAAAAAAAATGGCATTTTATTCCAGTTGTGTTTAGATTACTTTTTAAGCTGTGTTTTATAGTGATTCTTAATAAAAAATGAGAAGTTATATTCCAGCTTAGAGTATAGCAAGCACTCATTTTTTAAAATAATAATGCATTTTTTCTCTTTTATGGAAGAGCTTTTATTTTTTATATTTTTAATAAACTTCTTCATCTATTTAAATTTGTCTTAAGAAAAAGTCATTCAGTTTAATAATATGTCTAGTGAGGAATAATGCTATTTTTTCTGTCATTTTTACCTATTCTTTGTGCTCCAAGAATTTCTGTATATATTTTTAAATGAACTTGCTTTAAGCTGAGTGCTTAAAAAAAAAAAAATCTTTTTTTCAGAAAAAGAAAAGTTAACCTTGGCTAAGATATAGCCAAACTTGTGTAAATTTTATATCATACTGATGGATTGTGGGAACAGATACTTTTGAAAGATCAGCTCAGTAGCAGGATACAGATTTAAATATAGATTTTTCATTATATAAACAAGGATTGATATATGAACAAGATAAATATGTATCAATAAACACTGAAGTGCAGGAAAGAATTATCTAATTTTCAGCAGATTATAAATGACTTTACAAATAAAATATAGACGACTTACAAACAAATGAGTATCGTTCATAACTTTATCATGATTTCCACCAACTCATAAATACTAATTGAATATGTATGGTAAGAACCATGTGATGAATATATTTTGGTCAGGGGTGTATAGGCAGACTGTGAAGGATGTATTGGATTTACTTATTTACAAGATCTAATGAATCTGTTTCTCAATGTGGAAAATCTACTGGAATTTTTAACATAAAAGGGAGAAAATTGGGCAACAGCATGCATTAGAAAAGACTGGTAAAGTGTATGTGTGTCTTAATATAATATGCAATTTATAATACACATATGTCCATTTAATAAAATGGTTAAAGAAAAATACTGCTGTAATGGCAAACAAGCTCTGAGATCCAAATCAGCCCTGATGTTTTCCTAGATGGGAAGCTCTTTGATGTCATAATGAAAGCAGTGGAATTTCAGCACGAATGTGTAACCTGTTATGCAAGAGTGATTTGTTGACGCTGGTAAATGACAAATGTTAGATAGACGTGCTCTTGAGGTGCTGCTGGCTTGTTCCTTCTGTGCACGAGGCTTTTATAATGTGTTTGCCATTCCTTATGCAGAGCCAAATGGGAATATCCCTATAATTACAGTTATGTGTGTCCAACATCAGACATCTGAAAAAATAAATATCTCTGGTTATTGTGTTGGGATGAAACCACGGGCTGTGTGTTATTAGCTTGCTTGAGTGCTTAATGCAAATTGTTTTCAAATAGATTTGAAAATCTTGCATAATATCCTAAACCATTGATGTTCTTGTCCTGTGCCCTATCTTCTATCATACTTTACTGAGGTTGTGTTTAAATTATATTGTTGTGGACTGTTATCAGTTTTAAATTTTTTGTATCACGATTATGAATAGCAGCTATCACACTTGGGGAATTTCTTCAATGTGGGCAATAAAATGCTCCAGGAATATGTACAAACTGGCTTCATCACAGTGAGGTTGATGAAATGCAATGTGTTTCTTTGTGTCTTAAAATGCCTGTGGTTTGCATGCAGTTTATTGGCTTAAGAAATGCAAAACCTGAAATGTATTATTGCTTGGTGGAAGAAAAATGAATACTTGAAAGGGGAATAGTTTTGATTTGATGACATTTACTTTTAGATTTGATGGCATTTACTGTTTTGGAAAAGAAAAAAAAAACAATAAAAGATTGATCAGCATATTTGGAAAAGAGGGAAGCATTTTTTATTAAACAATAATCTCTCAATCCTGCTTTGCTGTCATCATCTTCACAATTTTTGTTTTCTCTCTGTGCTGATGTGTCTTAAGTTCTACAAATTATTTTTCTGAACAAGTTCAAAATCAGCAGTAGATGCAAAAAAATTATTTACATTGGAATGTGTTCACCCATTGAGGGGAAATTCACCTAAGTTTTCCACACTTGAGATTAGAGAAAAAAAAAAGGTGCTTATTTGATTAACAATATGATTTTTCACTGAAACGGTGGAGAGGATAAAACTTTGCCGGAAGGGCTTTAGGATTAGGTCACACATAATTGGGAAGATAAGAGCTAAAGTCACACCTACACTGTTAGGTTTGAAGCAGCTTTTCCTGTATATCTGGAGTCTGCTTCTCCTAAGTCCTAAGAAAATGTTATGGTTACTGATGCATTGGTCATATCACACACTGGTGTGTATCACTCAAAAAACTTCAAAGAAGGTACCAGTTGCAATTGGTAGTGTTAATTGCAAAATAAAAATAAAAAAAATTATAATACCAAGAGCTGGTAATAGTTACTTTGCTAAACATTTTTTGACACCATGACATTAAACCAAAACCAGCTCCAGATTTCATGTCCATTAGGTACTTTGTTACCTGTGCATGTAACAGGAATGATTCTTGTTCTCAGAAAAATGCAGCAGTGAGGCAGCCTGGGAGGTCTTTTCTGTTCCTCCTGACAATCAGTACATGAGCAGTAAAAATTGGTCTGATTAGAAAGTGGAAGGTGGTGGTTATTCTAAGTTAGTTTCAGAGAGGTATATGCCTGAGCTCTTAGGTGGTGTTTTAAATTATTGTAATAGTAATAGATACACTGCTACATTTTGGGATGATTTTGACTCCCTTTGCCCCTCATAATAGGGATAGTCTGTCAAATATAAATATGTTTTCCCAGATCAGTAAAGAGGAAGAGATTTGTTACCAATAAAAAATAACAAGATTAATTCGCTATACTTGTTTTCTTCTCCAAAGAAGCACAAAGAATTTAAACTTTGGCTTTGTCTTCCAAAGGAAGATGACAAAGTTTGGGGCTGGTGAACCAGGCTGATGACAGTCACTGCCCACACCCTTTGTCATTTTCCTTTTAATGATTTACTCTTTGGCTGATCATTAGCTGGGAAGAAAAAATGTTTCCATAAGCATACAAGACATCCAGGCTCATATCCCTAATTACTATTCTTTGGAAAGATGACAGGACATTTCACTGTAATTACTGCTCAGCTGGATCTGTGCTTATGAAAAATAACTCATTTCAGATTACTGTATAGGATGTTAGGATGGCACTCTAATGTGTGGTGCTTGAAACCAGCAAAAAAAAGACCCGATATTCTTATAGATTTCTTAGTGTAGCAAAATTATTTGCCATAGAACTTGTGAGTATTCAGTTTCTTTGCACAGAAACTGAGAAATTTGATGTTAAAGAAAAGCTTTGAAACATAATTGAGCTCAAGACTAGACCTTGACATTACTGAGGGCAGCTGTGTTTGTTTAAAATGCAGCAAACCAAGGTTATGGCTACTGTAACTTGAGCAAACAGAGAATCCATGCTTGTAGGTAGCAAACTTGCCCAGAGCATTTTAGTACATCCTTAAAATGCAGTCATGTTTAAAAGCTGACTAGAAAAACTGGAAAGTGCTGCTTGAAGTATGTGATATCTGGGTGTGTATGTGTCTCCTTTCTTATTTTTATGATGCAATTAAGTTGTCATTCCTCTACTTTCATCATCATGAAATTTTGCTCAGATGCATTAAGAGAAGTTGCCTGTGTACAGAGGGGAACAGTATGTAGCCAATAATTTCTGAGTTACTGGTCATCTTGGTATAAAAGAATGCATATTCAGTCCTATGCTATGTTTTTTAACATGTGAAGGAATTTCATTAGAAGTTACGAAAACAAGTTGTCCATGCCAATTTTCAGGACAAAACAAAGCATGGGAAGATGTAACTAACACCTTACACTTTTCTAAACCCAGTTTATCAACTTACTTAAAATCCAGTCCAGTGAGCATAATAATATTATATACTGCATCTTGCTAAAACAACCAAAACAGCTGTCTTCCTGTGAATTCTGTGATGCCTTTTGATGGTATAAATTAATGCTGAATCAAGAACTACACAAAGTTTGGCCAAAACACTTACATTGTCCATATGACAGCTTACTGAATAACAGCTGCATGTTGAATCTAAATTAAGCTAAAGTAGTTCCTTAGTCTTAAACCTTTCTTAAAATAATCTTTTAAGACTTCTTGTATCCATTTTGAAGATGGTAGCACCTATATAGTCTTCTAGAACATATTAATGGGTATTTTGCCTAGTAAAACTTATTTAATATAAAATTAGGTATGTATCAGAAACTATAGTAGAAAAGATAACATACTATGAAATGTTAAAAATCTGACTGTAGCCACTCTATGTTAAGGTGCTTTATGACACCTCATGTGTCATCAAGGATCTTCTTGCCAAAAGGCAGTCACCTCAAAGCAGGCCAAGGATGTTTATTGCAGTAAAAGAAAGCCTACTGACTCAGGAACTTCTAGTAAAGGGAGAAATGGGCCTTCAAAGAAAGGTGTTGGTGTTTACATCTGTGTCTGTACAGCTGGATTTGTAAAAGAGTTGGAAAGTATTTGCTGCATCATTCTAAGATTATGTTTGTATGCCATGTTTGTACAGGAGCTGGAAGTATTTGCTGCTTTACATTGGGAGACATCAGCTGTGGTCATGCCAGTCCTGACTTATGTTTTGACCTCCTTTCATACATTGCCATTAGTGGTTGAGGTGACCTGTCTGTCCCTTATGACAAAGTAATGAACTAGAAGTAAAACTCTGTGGCAGGAGCAGAGTTTGAGTTGGGTGAGCAATCAGAAATGGAATGGAACCTGTAACACAGCTAAAAAATACATAAAAATTCTTCCATCAATGGGGAACAATAGCTATTTCTTTGGTTTGTCCTACTGCTCATCTCCATCTAAAGCAGCGCTTCCAGCTCCTTTCCCTCTGACACTTTTTATTCTGTTGTGCTGTGTTTATACTGCTGAAAACAGAGCTCCATGTTTCACTAAAATCAATTGCTAATTCCCTACTATTGGGAAGACTCTGAAAGCTGTGGCAAGTGCCATTAGAGTAATGCCATTGATTGGTATTCCAGCAAATGTGTTGGTTTGTCCGCCCAAACCTGCTGGCTAATTATTCCTGAACAAGCAGAGAAAAAAACCCCAAAGTGACAACAGAGCCTACAAGTGAGTTAATATCCTATTTCTCATTGGAGAAAGTGTGCTAGTATGTGTTCAACAAAACAATAAAAGTTGGGGTTTGCATTTCTGAGACAAGGCATCTTCCTTACTCTTCATACACATTACTGTCTTCTTTATAAACCATATTGTGTATATGTGATACCTACTGTATCTACTGATATTTACTGTAGAGCTCTAAAAAGGGACAAGAATTTTAAGTCTGTCTCTTTTAATTTTAACTCAATTTTATCTTCTACTTCAAACCACTTAAAATAAAACCAGACAACTACATATTTGTAAGTTCAAAATCAGCAGAGTGCAGAAAATTTTAGAAATCTTGAGAAAGTTACATCAGTCAGGTGTTGAACTCAGTTTGTTAGAATAAAAGTATTTCTTCATCTTTGCTTTTAACATTAAATAGTTCCCAGCTGATATCAAGAGCTCTTTATATTGTGAATAACTGTACTTGAGACTCACTTTTTTGCTGGGGTGGAGATCTGTATTTTGGACCTGTGCCCCAATATGTTGAATCTACTCCTACATAACAAAATTTTAAATAAACATCTACTAAAAAAGCATCAGAGGAGAAAATGGATATTTTTAAACAACAAACAAGCTTCATTAAAAATTAAAGCTTTAAATGAAAGAACAGAATAGGATCCAATTTGCATTCTTCCAGAGAGCCTCAAATCTCCTATGATCCAACCTGGTAAATGTCTCACCTCCTTCCAGTCTTTCAACTCCCACTGCTCAGACTGAATCTCTTCCAATTAACATTGCCTGTACAGGTAACAGATCCATGGTATCTACTGGATTGCTGGGGCAGTCAGACTGGTGGGTTATAATCACAGGCTGGGTGATTTATAGGTTTCTCTGTGTGGTAAAGTTACTGCTCAGTGAGCTGAGGTTTGAATTTACAGTAGTGATAGCTTATTCCAGTCCTGTTTTTAAATATAGTTGGGAACATGTTCATTTGAAAGTGAACTTACAGTACTTAGAGTAGGTTACCTGGCAAATTACTCAGCTATAAATTCTAGCTTCAGTTTGTGAAAAGGGGTTGGAGCCTTGGTTTTGTGGGTTTGGTTTTTTTTTGGTAAACAAATAAATTTTTTCTTTTTATTATAACCTACTAATTGAAACTTATGTAATGTTTAGGGTTATATTCCATTCAGTTAACCCTGAATATAACTAGGTTATATTCTATTCAGTAACAGTGTTGTTACTGCTATTAAGGTACATGGGTTAGCATTTTACCCAGGTTCTATTCTAAATATGTTGACAATATGCCTTAAGCACAAATTATGTTGCCTGCTGTCATGAGGTACATGTCCTGTAATTGACCTTTCTGAATTCTGCATCTACTGCAACATTGTAGGTGTGTGTGTTCCTCATCTGCACCAGAGATCTTGAAAAGACATTCTACTGCATGGAGCAAAATGGTGGCTTACACAGTTAATGGAAACCCAGTAAAAAGGCTGAGACAAGACAGCAAGTAGCTCCATCAGAACTCCAAGTGATGGTCCAGCTTGGATGGGATGGGAGTTGCCTTGAAGGAGTTTTTGGTTTCTTTGTATGAGGACTGGTGGTTTCATTGTGTCAGAAACCACCTATAATTATTTAATGCTACTAATTTCCTGCAGCTTCTAGAAAGACAAAGCTGCCATGTACTTCTTAAAACACACAGACTTCTTGTTTAAGATTCCATTTGAAGCATTTCTTTGTCCTAATTCATCTGTAAATATGATGTTGTAATGCTTGCTTACACTTAACAGAGTACCTGCCAGTGCTTTCAGGTTCTTTAATGAAAGGCAACTTCATTGCAAATTAATTTATGAATTTTAAGAAACTCTGGGTGTGTTCTGTGACAGAGTTCATGTTAGTTTGACAGCCTGTAGCCCTTGTAATATGAAGCTTCTAAATGTCAGATGTGGATTCCTAACAAGTGTGCTTATTTTAGAGTTAACCTGTGGCATCTCATTTTTTCTTCTCTATCCCCTTTCCTTGTTAGACATGAATATTCCTGAACTCTCAGGAGCAGAGGGTGATGCCACTTAATGATTTCAAATATACTATCTTGAGAGGTATCTTTTTACAGTCAGTCATTGCTATAAGATCAACTCCAGATCCAGTGGTCAAAGGAATACAATTATATGACCAAGTACAAAAAATGAACTTTAGGGCTGCTTGTTGAAACGTGCACAAGTTGAAAAAATGTTTTTTAACAACTGCAGTTACCCCAGCTTTCCAATAGATGACACTTTCACCAAAACACTTTAATCTCAGTCCACATAATTTCTGATTCCTTCCTTTTTCCCCTGTTGAGCTGTCATTTTTGTGTACCTTTCTCTTGAAAGGATTCCTTGCTTGGATGCTTGATTACTGCAACCTCTCTATTGTTCACAAATCTGTTAGTGATGCAGTGGAACTGCATCAGTGCCATTCACAGGTGTTCTTTCTGTGATTGTGGTGCCCTGTTGTTCAATCCTCCCCCTTTCCTGGTGGCTTAATGGGTAATTGAAAGCTATGGAGGTTTTGGACCCTTAGCAGTCCCACCACTTCACTTTATAAATGCTCATCAAGTGTCAGTCTATTGCAACATAAGTAATATTTAAAAAGAACACCAAGCCACTGTAAAGTGTAAGTGTAGTCTTACTGTTGTAAGGCCAATGTCAAGGTCATTAAAGAAACTTAATTACCTAAATGGCTTAAATTCTGGAAGTGCCTAAATCTTCATAATTATGCTATCTTGCATAATTTTCAAACTTGCATCAGGCATATAATCTGCTTTGTACATGTCAGAGAATTTTGGATGTGCAAGATACTGTAGTAACCTCGAGGACAGCCTGTGTGAATGATGAGCAAAGTGTGATGGAAAAAGATGGAGGCAGAAGGGAAAGCACCATCAGCTGGCACCAAGGGATCATCAGCCTCAGCTTGGCAACCTCACTGTCAGCAGGGAGGGGAGCTTCTATCCAGGAGGAGACACTTTGGACAGATGTCAGCAACCTGCCTTGGAAGTCAGCAGCTGGGACACATCAGAGATAAACTGACAGGCAAAACCTTTCTTTGAACCATATCTGAGTTTCCTGTTTGTGCTCAGTTTCCCATGGCTCTTTTTTTTGTGTGGTGGCCCTGCTGCATGGATGACACGAATGCAATGAATGTGATGCAGGGCTTAGTAGGCAAAAGGAGTAAGAACAGACTGAGTGCATCAAGAGAGCCAGAATGCTATGATTTTCTGCCTTGTTAAAGATTCTTACTTTTGGTGCATAAGGCTTGGGCTTGAGTGACAGGACCAACCAGTCTGATAGCTGTGAGCTGGCAGCAGCAGTTGGATGGCTCTGCAGACACTGATAGGCAGGAACTTGGGTATCTGGGAGGCTTTGCTGTGGGGCTGGGCATCCATATAGTGATCCTGCAGAGACAGATAGGCACCAAAGCAGCTCCAAGGATCTAAGCAAGCATACTTACTAAAGCCAGTGACTCATATTCATACAGAAAGTGTTCTTCTCCTGATTCAGGTCTTTATTATTTTAAATGCTTAATTAAGTCTCTTTGAACCCACAGGTGCAGTCACTTACTGATGCTTATTTGTTTTCTTTTATTTGTCACAGGTTTTCATTTACCAAGACATTTCAGTCAGAAGATTGAACTAGATGTATTTGAGGGGATTTTAATATATTCTTGGAAACTGTGACCAACTTTGGTACTTTTCTGTTATGTTTTCTGGATGCTAGCATGTGCATCTGCTTGTAGGCAGGTCTCTGGTGGCTCACTTGACCACTACCATTCCCATTTTGCAGGCTGATTGAAAGTTGATTATGTGTGTATGGCTGCTAAATTATTTCTTATGAAAGAGTGGTTTTAATTTTTCATTTTCCAGTGAGTTGAATTTTAATAGTCAAATGACAAAAACTAAGAAAAATAAATCTTTCAGATATATGAGAGGTGAATGAAATACTTAGGATTCAGACTTCTTTATGTCTGCCTACTGACTAGCCAAACATTTATAATTTTCAAAATATGAACACATTGAAAATTACATTCACTTTCATATGCATCAGTCATACAAATTTTTTAACTGCTCTCTTCCAAACCCACTGTTGATGTGCTGATTTTTTTCTTTGCTTTAATTTCTCTGAAGTTATTTCACAATACCTGAGCCGTAAGGTTGTGCTTACTAAGTTATTTCACTGTTTGTTAAGCTTTTTCATTTCATGATTTCTTAAAGCACTGTCTAGAATCCAGGCAGTTATGCAAATCACTGAACTTCAGTCATTGTGTCTGAATCTTTCTGTATCAATGAATGATTTCTGTCTTTAGTTTTTCTTGGTTTGGGGTTATTTTTTGTTTTATTCTAGAGTTAGGTTTTTTCCAATCCAAAGGATAACTTTGAGGGATTCAAAAGATAGCTTATGGAGTAAAGCTTGGCATAGAGGCATAAAGATAGGAGGAAACTAGTAGCTCGTGCTGGTTCTGGTTTTGCCAGAAGAAATGTCAATACATGTCTCCTAGTTGCAGGCTAAAGTACTCATCACTGAGAGTACAAAGAGAACACTGTTGTGGTTGTTATGTTTTATTTTATTAAATATGCCAGGAACCTAAATAAAATAGCACAAATTTTGTGTTACAGTATTAACATGGTTTTTGTTCACAGTTATTGTTGGAAATTATTTTCAAAATTCCAGGGGAAGGGAGGTGGAGTAAGCTAAGAAGCTGCAAAACTGTGTGCTAGGAAATAAATACATACGTAGTATAAACAACTTATGTAATTTTTAGGTTAAATTTTATTGTCAACTTCTATTTAGTGCATGCTCCCTGTAAATTTTACATTTTAGTTGGAACAGATTTTAACTCATTTTGTTCTGACCTCCCCTTGGAGGGAGAGCTGTGTGGACTTTCTGAAAGCTGGGCTTTCTGCTTATATTATGCTAAAAATGTCCACTGCTTACCATATTCTGAGAGTGTAAATTCAGCTTTAGTCTAGTGTTCCTTATTGTTTTCCACAGCTGTCTGAAGATGTCTAGCCAGAAGGGAACAGTAGGTGCTGGTATTTATGGCAACTTTGGATGGCTACAAATAATGGCTTACCCTGAAATGTGTTTAGATTCATCCTGGCTTTAAAGTATTTTTGAGACAGGGCAAGCTGTGGGGCACCGAGAGCACCGTGCTATAGGTGAGGTTACCAAGATCCCTTCCCTCCCTTCAGCCGCAGGACTCTCCCTAATAATGCTGGAAGTTAAAATGAATCATTTATGAGCATCAGTAGACACATGGGTGGGGCCTCTTTTAAAACTGGTATTTTGTTGATGCAACATGTGTGACGGCCTCTTAGTTCTGAATATAAGTGTTACTGAGAGGAAATTAGGTTGGCTCGCAGAGGAGATCAGCCAGACCTTGCAGTGCGTCTTGCTGAGGAGCTGGCGTTTCCACCAGAACTGTGCTTCAGACACCAGTACATGTAGAAGAAAAATGGAAGGTAAGTGTCTTGAAACTTTACTATCCCTTAAACCAGGACTGAAAACAGAAATAATTAAATGGTCATGTGTACAGACCTAAAAAGCTGGACATATTTTTGTGAAGGTTTACTTGTATGTTTGGATGTTCTTTGTGGAACTAGTGAGAAAGGGTAAAAAACAACTTTTAAAAAAAACTACTATGAGGGAAAAAGAGAGCTATGAAAAAGATTTGGCGAAACAACAGCCAGTTCTGAAAATAGGAAATAGCATGGAAAAGAATAAATTTTATTTCCAGCATAAGTTACAGAGTGCTAGGTTTCAGTATTCCCATGCTAGAAGCAATTATTTTCCAATGAATACCTGAAGTATTCTGTCCTGAATGAAGGAAACATGAATTGATGGAGAAAAACCTGTAGCTGGTATTGATGGTCAGGTTTCTACCAGAGGCAGAAAACTAGTAAGAAATGTGAAACTGAATTGCCTTGTGTATTTTTTCCAAGCTGTCTTTGCTTAAGAAAGCAATCGTTAGCTCCTTTGTGATCCAGTTTCGATACTTAAATCTGATAAGCAAACTGTGGGCTGACTGTAGAGAGCTTCCCTGGGAAATGTAATATCTCAGCTCCCTGATGTTCCAGTTCAGCTGGATTACTGAGTGGATGAAGAGTAGTTGTCTTGGTTTATAAACACCTCCAGAGACCAGGCAAGGATCAGGTTCTTTCAGTGTTCTTGATCGCAGGAATTTGCCATGTGTGCTGTGGGCACTTTCGATTTGACCAGAACACTTTGTGTTATGGGTGACAACTGTCATTAAGATACGAGATTTTCAGTTCAGTTCTGTTGCTCGTTCTTGTCATCAGGTGTGTTGTATTCATGAGCAATAATGATGTAAGGCACTCCTGTGTTTTTTGGTTATTGTTGATTGTGTGCATATTTTTATCATGGGTAGCACCCAGATCTGCATTGCTGATCTTTGTTGAAGATCTGAATGACCAATGCATTACCAAATTTAAATAGTTAGATGAGAAATAAGATTATTTTTATTCAAGGTAAACAAATCAGAAAAAACTGAATTTTTTTTTGCCTCTTCCCTACCTATTTCACCTCTCCCCTCTTCTCCCCCTGCCCCCCTCCCCGTGCTCCCCCCAAAAATAACTTAAATTATCATTTACTTCAGGATATGATCCTGGGAAATTCCTCCACTGGTTTGTGTTAAAAATGTCCTGGTCCCAAGGACTTAACTATGAGTCCCCCCTTGTGTGGATGCACCTTTGGTTCTGGATGGGAAAAATTATTTTTCCTTAAATATTAATTCTGTATTCAGTGAGGTACCCACATAGTTAGAGAGGTTGCATTGTGACATATTTCTGTAGGCTTAGCAGGACCAAACGTAACCCTTTAAAATTATAATAATATACAAGACTTTGTACACCACTAAACCCAGTTTCCAAAACTGCTGAGAATCTGTGGCTCCCGTCGTCTTCAATTAAAGTGAAGAACTCTGGAAAATAAAAAGTTGTATGCAAATAAGTAAAGATGAATGTTGCCACCCATCCTTCTGGCACCATTGTCGTAATTACTCCTATGAAATGACTGATATGTAGGCAGGATGCCTAAGGGGGAATCAGCCAAGATTTTTGTCAAGCTAATCACAGCACCTGGGATAGATTGTCAGCATTTTAAAATGTCACAATTTGTGAATATTTCCTTTTCCACTAAGTTCCTCAAAGATATCTACAAACTTTTTTTATGACTTTGGGAGTGCAATCTGAGACATTTGCATGCATAATTAAAATTATTTAAAGTTTTGGGTAGGTATTTATACACATCTCTTTTTTTATATAAATTATTTAGAGTGCCACTTAAGCTTTCAAATACATACACGTTATCAAGTTTTCTATTTATTCTATTTAATTTTTATTTCTTTGTAAAACAAACTCAAACATCTCAAATGATAGCATGTGCAAAACTTTAACTGTCTGTAGACAGCATGTTGTAATGTGTGGAGAGAATATTAAAATGCAAAGTCATCTTTTCAAGTAGAGATACTAATATTGTCCTTCAGCGACAGGTATTTATAATAAAATCAGGCACTATATAAAAGAAGTGAAACTTGTAGCACAGCTTTAAAAATCAAAGAGGTAGACAAGTTTCCATCTGCAAGCTAGGAAAGTGGTGAACTTGTAAAGGTACTTTTATGGATGTATGTCTCAATTTCAGTCTTGCTGAATTTTGAACAAAGTCTTGAATGAATTTTGAAAGAGTTATCTCTGTCTTTCATCATTATCTCCTCTTTCACCTAATCTTAACCCCAGTCAAAGTTGGGAACTTAATTATATATATGGGGCTTTTTCTTTGTGCTCCTTTCTCTGTCCTGCAGTTATTGAGCTGGGAGAAGTCGACTTGAACTGTCCTTCCAACTGTCAGATACATAACACCCATTTCTTCGGAACTGACAGACAGATAATAAGGAGAGGGCAAGCCTTTAGCTTTTATGCTCGCTTCCAAAATCGGGAATGGGATGACTCCGTGGACCAGGCTGCTTTCACCGTGGAGACAGGTAGTCACTCCCAAACACTCTGTAGTCTTTCCTAGTCCTTTACTGGTTAATAATATTTCCCACAGTCTTCAGAAGACTTCTTTCATGGTCTCCATATTCTCATAAACTACTCATGTTCCGTGTGAATAGAGTACCTTCCCCTGAATCAGGTAGTCCTTCTAATATGTAAAGTTTTCTCACTCTGCTAGAGAAGTGACAAGTGAAAAAGAAATCCACCTTTGGGAGCTTCGTCTTGCAAATGATGCCTAAGCAAATTACTGGCCTTTTACATGTGCTTTGTTTAGTAGTCTGATGGAAGTGGTTTTTATTTTCCTGAAAAGGCCTCAGACCCTGTGAATCAAATGAGACAAAATGCACCTTCCCAATGGGCAGATGTCTGGATCAAACCTGCTGGAGTGCTTCCTACAAAGTTCATCAGCCAAAATGCATCAGTATCAGCGTGTTTCCTCCTTCCAATGTCTGCATTGGCCGTTACATTCTCAATATGCAAATCACATCTTGTGGTCACACATATCAGCGGTGTCTTGGAGATTTTTATGTCCTTTTTAACCCTTGGTGTGCAGGTAAGAACTTCAGTTACAATCAGGTTGTTTTAAGAAAAATAGCTAGTGATGAGTAAAACTGTTGAAGATATTTATTATTTAGCTGGTACGTAAAGGATGTAATAACAGAAGCAATGAGACTCAAGGAGAGATTTAATTCTGTTGTTTTTAATCTTTTTCCTCCAAGTTCAAGACTGTCTGAAGCCATTGTTTTGATTTGTTTTCTTAGTGGTAGTAGGGGTGAGGTATAATTTTTTCCCACAACTATTACAGTGTCTTGACAGGATAGAAAGCATTGAGAGGTTTCCTCTGTTCATCAGGAAACACATTTTTTCTGTGAGAGTGACTGAGTACTAGCACAGGTTGCCCAGAGAGGTTGTGGCGTCCCCATCCTTGGAGATATTCAAAAGCCATCTGGATGTGGCCAGGGAAACTGGCTGGAGGTTGGACCAGATCACCTACAGAGGTCCCTTCCAACCTCAACCATTTTGTAATTCTGTGAATACTGTGTTATCATCATAAAATAATATAGTACAAATACAAATTACATTCTGTAGATCTGGCTCTGGTAGCAAGCAATTCTGGAGTCTGTAGGACCTCGACAAAATCATTACATGACAAATATTCACATTGTCTGTGCTGATTTGATCTAAATCAGATACACAAATCTAGGTGCTGAGTGTTTGACTTGCAGAACAGCTTAGTGTGGAGATAAATTGCAAGCTCTTCCATTCATGTGTTCTACAGCAGGGAGAGACTTAATAAAGGTAGCTATAAGTAGGAATGAATTGTCTGTGAATGCTTAAAGAGCTCACAACCTTCAACATACTCAAAAGTATACAAGAAAAACTGGTAGGAAAGGAAAGAGGGATCCAGTGATGCAGAAATACAGAAGTACTAGGAAGGTACATTTTGTCTGAATGAAAGCTCTTCATCTTTTCCAGATGATCCTGTATATTTGGACAATCAGGCCCATAGAGATGAATATGTTCTGAATGAACATGGAATACTGTATGAAGGAGTCCACAAGCACATAACCTCTCGACCATGGCACTTTGGACAGGTATTTTGTTAACGCTTGTTCAGAAATAGATGTCATCTATACTGATAAATGATGTGTTGTCTGTATTTTTTCAGAAATGTATGCTCTATTTGTAGTGCAAAGGTTTTTAGGATCAGTTCAGACTATGCATTCACAAACCCAAATGTCTGAGAATTTCGCTGTTGCCCTGAAATAACCAGAACAAATTTTATCTAGTAAACTGAGGGAAATTGCAGAAAGTTCTGGGAACAGGTGAAACAAATATTGTGCTTCTGAATGAAAATTATTCCAGTGGTCAAACATAAATAAAAATGACATGGTTTTGACTTTGTTTTTCCTTCAGACAGATAGGTAATACCATGCAGACCACTAGGAGCTGTGCTTGATTTAACAAAAGGAAAAAAAAAGAAGAAAATAAAAAAGGGGCAGAAGAGGAGACAGGGCAGCTCATATAAGTGGAAAAGTCTGGGTCATTGATAAGAAAGTTACTTTATCAATGTCAGCATACCATGATGCCTATGTTACCCTCTTTTTCCTCAGTTTGAAGATGGGATTCTGGACATCTGCTTGAAGATCTTAGATATGGGTGCGAGTTACCATCATGGCTCTGATCGTGACCACTGCTGGCGCAATGACCCTGTGCATGTCAGCATGGTGGTGAACCACATGGTGAGGGCAAACTGAGATACCATACCTGTCATACCTTATCTGTGGGGGTGTGGGGACTCTGAATAGGTCAGGTCACTGCTCATTATACTGTAGAAGGACAAACTGCATGGTAATCTAACACAGCAGGTGAGCGGGGAAAATCCTTCCTGTGCTCAGACTCACAGGAAAATTAAACTTTTAATGCTAATCTCTGATGATTTTGAAACAGGCTTAGAATGTGAAGACATGGTCGGCTATTTGAAAGGGCTGTTTTTCTTTTCTCTTTCTAGATAAGCAGCCATACCACTAATAGTATCATGAAGATTCCAGAAAACAATGATTACCTGAAAGGAACAAAGCCATTTTCCTGGAATGGAAGTGTCCCTATTCTACAGCAGTGGTACAGTGGCAGATGCAGACCTGTGAGATATGGGTACTGTGGATCTCTTGCTTCAGTAATGTGCACAGGTATGATATTTCAGTTTGCCCTTACCTAGCTTATAGAGAAAATAAGAGAGAAAACAAGGATCAAAAACCTCTGATCCTAAAATATACTTGAAGAATTTCACTCATACGCATTTTACTAGCAAAGAAATGGAATATTTTTCTCATGCTCCGGATATAATATTTAGTATCAACCTTTTGCTTTCTTATACAGGTTGAGGAGCAAGAAAAGTAGTTCCAGCTTCTCTGTGACCTTTATATTATGCAGTCATCAATATTGAAACTTTTATTAAAACACAGAGCAAGTGCAGCATCACTGAATCATAGAATAGTTGGGGTTGGAAGTGACCTTTAAAGGTCATCTATTACAACCCCATTGTGGAGGCAAAATTTAGGCTTTGGGTGATGTTTGAAGGATGAGAAAAAACACTAAGTTATGAACAGGAAGATCTCTAGTATTGTCTCCTCCAAAACACAGGAGCATTAGGCTTATTCTCCTTTTAATGCAAAAGATTAGATAATAGTGCACTAAACTGTTCAGACAGAAGATCTGAGTTCCAGCTTTATACCATTTATCTACTGAACCCATGTCTACATTGAATGAAGAAAGTTAATTTGAAGTCCTGTAGGTGAATCTATATGTACCACACTATTTATTAAAAACAAATTGTGTTTTATTAACACAGAATTAGGTTAATTATTTCTGAACTTAAAACTTTTAGTTTTGCAGATGTTTTTTGGTGTCTATTTTAAGATGGAAGAGTAAAAAACCATTCCTTTCTGCTAGGCTTTTTTTCAAACTGCTTTCCGAGAGCTAAAAAGAATTTTGAAGATACTGCATCCCAAATATTGCTTTCTACCCATTGTGTTTCTATAACTGCAAATTAGAATATAAGATAATTATTTATAAAATAAGTGAAGGATTTGCCTGATTAATTGTGATTTGTAATGATTAATTCTTTTTTTTTTTCTTGCAGTGATGAGGTGTTTGGGAATTCCAAGCCGTGTTGTCACAAGCTTCTGTTTTCCTTGCTCAATTGAGAATCCTCTTGGTATCAATGAGATTTTTGATTCTACTGGTAAAAACCTGTGTGGCAAAGACAAGCTATGGTAAATAAGAAAAATATAAAGCTCTTTTACCCTTTTAAAAAGTTACATGGTAGGAAAACTGGTATAAATTTAGCAGATCAGTGTCTCTCTTTGGTGTATCTTTTTCTTTATTGGGGTAATGCTCTTCAGTTTCCTAAGACTGTATTTCAAAACCATGAATTTAATAAAGAGGCAGTCTACCCAATGTAGATTTTTAAAAAAGAAAAAAGCAAAACCACTTGTGAGAATCCATGCTGCCTGCCTGATTATCCTGCTCAGCTGAAAAAAATACGGCCATCAAACTTAGCAGCTGTGAAAGTGTAAAGTAGATCCTGAAATGGTAGGGAAAATTTATCATTAATTTGGACTTTTATCTTAAGTCAGAATCACTTGGTTGATACCTATGTTGTCCTCCTGATGTTCCTTGTAATGGATTGCTTCATTTTTATAAACCTTTCAATTCCTTTTAAACTTAAACAAAAGAACTGTGTTGGCATGTTATCAATTAAAAGAAACATGTTTTGCAATCAAGTCTGTGGGGTTCTGGAACAAATTTCCAGTCGGAGTGATATAAAGCAAACAAAAACACTCCTCTCACAAACATCATTAACAGTGTTAAGACATACAAAATCTTCAGTTGATTAAAAAATTATCACTGACATGGTTTTTCTCTGTCATAGGTTAAACTTGGTAATCTAAGAGACGATTTTAATTGTAAATTCCTTCATTCTGCAGGCGATACCACTGCTGGAATGAATCTTGGATGGCTCGCAGAGACATAAATCAGTGCTGTGGTGACTGGCAGTGTCTGGATCCAACACCTCTGGAAACAGGCAGAGGTTATTGTACTAAAGTTGGAATAATTTTCCTCAGGTTATGTTGCTGAGTTTCCCTACTATTCAGGTTATGATGTGTTATAACATTTGTGTTCTCCGGTTTAGGTTCAGCTTGCAGTGGTCCTACGTGGGTTCGAAGCATCAGGGAAGGGGAACTGGACTTGGATTATGATGGTCATCATATGTTTTCTCGAGTAAATTCAAACTATGTTGGCTGGCTTTCCCAAAACAATGCCAAAAGAACAAAATTTTTCTGTGACACATGGCCATGTGGACAGCGTCTGATCACCAAGAGTGTTGGCAGTGAGCAATTTGAAGATATCACTGGAGCTTACAAGTATGAACTAGGTATGATGAAAACATATTAAAGGGGTTAGAGGAAATTTTACATGCTAATCATATAAAAGCACCAAAGTAATCTCTTCTGTGTTTAAATGTGCAAAACAATCTGAAATTGTCTTTTTATTTTTGAGAAAGAGGCAGATGCTTTTCTCTTCAAAGATCGTGATTTTAAGACTTCTAAATGTATTTTATTGATGATTCAAATAAAGCACATACTAATCAGGATAGGATAGGATAGGATAGGATAGGATAGGATTGGATATTTCAGCTACAGTGGACGTACAGTGACCATCTTGTCCAACTGCCTCACATGTCAGGACTGAGTGGAAGCTGAAACATAATAATAAATACTTCTTTTTAAGACACTAACAACCATGGGCCACCAACCACCTCTCCAGGAAACCTGTTCTAGTGTTTGACCAGCCTCACAATAAAGAAATTTTTCCTAATGTCTAGTCTAAACCTTCCCTGGCACAGCTTTGAACCTTTATCATGCTTCCTATTGTTGGACACCAGGAAAAAGAGTTCAGCACCTCCTCTTCTCAGGAAGCTAGGAAAAACAATGAGGTCACTGTTCAGCCTCCTTTTCTCCAAACTAGGCAAAGCCAAAGTTCTTAGCTGCTTCTCACAGGACATGCATTCCAGCCCTTTAAATAACACTGTTTGTATGTATATGTTTTGGTCTCACCTTTAAAGTAGTTTAAAATATTAGCAGACTTGAGATAATCTAAAAAAAACCAACAAATACTTCTAAACCTAGGATTAACACCTTACTTGTTGCTTCTTGCACTTGGTCAGTCAGAAAATATGCCTACTTACTAAATTAATGTATTATTAGCATATACTGCTGTTCTTATTTTGGGGCATGGGTTACTGATTTTCATATTCCAGTAGATGGGAGGAGTTCAACCAGCAAAATTACGTAAAGGAATAAACAGTAGATCATAGCTGATTGTACATTTGCAAGCTCTGTGGGTTTTTTGGTTTATTTTTGGTTGGTTGGTTGGAAAACTATTGATAATTTCTTTGTTTTAATGGTATATTTTGTCTTTTGAGAGAATGGTAGCATCTCACCCCTATCCTTTTAAAGAGTTATATTTTGAGTTTTGTACTAACTATAAATTTTGAGATTTACATGACCATTTTTATATTTAACTACTTAAAAGTAAAATAAGGTTTATATTTTTTTTTTCCCCCTGAGGCGTTCATTTTCTTCTGTGCATTCAGTCTGCTGTATCTCGTATTTCATTATCTGCTGCATTTGTTCTACAACAACCTGCTACTTTGGGTTTCAGGAAGAAGAAGCAATAAATTTAATTATCTTTATTATTTGGGTAGAATAATAATAGGGTTCCTGCGCCTGCAGCAGATTCATTATCATACATCTTCTTCAACAGGTTCTGTGAAAAACAAAGAAGCCTATTACCGGGCTTACAGAAGAATTCACCCAGGGTATTGCAATGCCTCCAACTGTCACATCGACAGAGAGCTATCGTCCCTGAAAAACCCATTTCTGAGCGACTCCGGAATTAACATGAGGCTAAAGATGGCTAACTGCCCCATGTATGGTGAAGATGTCCAGCTGAACTGGCTGCTTGAAAATTTGCGTAACGAGAACAAAACCCTTAAGTTTAATTTGTGCGCGCAAATTATAACCTACAGTGGTTGCCCAATGGATCAGTTTTGGAAAGACAGTGTGAATGTCACATTGGGTCCAAGGGAAGGTAAGAGGCTGAATTGTCTAATACTCTGTTCTTTTTAGGAGCTACTTGGTTTTTAGGATTTGTGGAGACTTCCTAATAGGGGTGGGAAGTGAAATGTGTACAGTGTTAAATATCGACAGCTGGATTCCCTTTACGGTGATCACTCAAAAATCTGCACCATGTCAATACTGCAAGTATGGTGACAGGTAAATTGTAGTCTTTCCTTAATTTCTCAAGGTTTAGAGATCCTTATGATAGTTTAAAAAACTGTTTCATTAAAATTTCAGTTCTGGACTCTATACTCAATACAGAGATAAAGCTGCAATTGTCTATCAGAAGAGCAATGTTTTCTTTGGCCAGAAGAGACCAGCCAGTGTAAAACACTTGCTTAGAGCACCTAGACATAATATATGCTGGGAAGTGCAAATGTGTAGCAAAACATAAACACCTGTTTCCATGGTTAATGGCTTTTTCTGGAAGAAACAAGATCCCTTTAATTAAACCACATCATTATAAGACAAAATTTCATAGTGATATTAAAATTCTACTTTATGAGGGTTTAATTGGCCTCTATTTGAATTAGTGTTTTTAAAATTGCACTGAAAGATTCTAAATTTTGCTTAATAATTGTCATCATCATCATCATCTATCAGTCTTGAAAATTCACTGATAGGTGAATTGAAAACTGCGAGACTGATTGCTGAAGATAGCAATGTACCACCTTAATTCAGGAAAAATTCTGTCTATTTTCAAAGATGCCATGATAACTTAGTATTTATTTAAGCCATTGTAAGTGTGAGTTCAACTTTAGGAGGAAGGAAAGTGGGGATATTAATAAAAATTAAAATAACAATTAAATAAATTTGTTTTTCAGTGAAAAAAATTCCCCTGTGTATATCATACAATCAATATGGATCCTATCTCTGTGATCACAACATTATGAAAGTAGTTGCTGTCTCAGACCCAGAGTGTGGAGAAGTTCTGATGGTGAGCAGGGATATTGTGGTCAACAGACCACCTGTTATTGTAAAGGTAAGGAACTTTAATTATGGAATTTGGGATCTAAGGCACAGACCTGGGGACTCTTATTGGCCACTTCCTAAGCACAATGCAAATAAGCTTGAAATACTTCACATTTTTTTCTTTTATCTTATTGCCTTTTTTTTTTAAATTTAGCCAGATTGGTGTGATTTTTAAAGTAAAACAGATGACTTGTAATGTATAGAGATCATAGAAGCAATTCAGAAAGAAATGTGTATAAATAACCATTTTTAATTTTTTTCCTTCAATTTATTTACCTCCTTGTCAATTTTGTAAGGATTAAAAAACAAAAAATGTTTTTTTTTAACTAGCTGCTGAGCCAACCCAGACTGAAAGTACCATGTACTGCAGAGATCTCCTTCTGTAATCCTCTCCAGGAAGATATGAAGAATTGTGTAATGACATTAGAAGGGTGTGGTTTATTCAAAGAGCCAATGACCATTGAGTAAGTTCATCAGTTCTTGAAATGGGGATAATATTGGGGGTTGACTAAGGTGTGAAAGTTCAGAACAGGTTTTGAGAGAGACAATAGTTCTGACTTTTTTTGGTGTTTAGCACATGAACAGGATGTTTTGCCTTTTATTAGTCTGGGACTCCATTAAAAGCCTCACTCCTCTTGAAACTGATGATCATTTAAAGCTGGCAAGGAATGCTGCTGCTTCATTTTTTCAAGATTTAATTTAGGGGGGTGCATCAAATATCTGTCTGCACACTTGTCTTTACAAGAAGTACTAGCTGGGTCCCCCGTCCCTTACAGTCCTATTGAGTTTATAATAAAATTCCTCTAAATATTCATGAACTGGCAATAACAACATAAAGGAACAATTACAGAACGACAGTGAGAAATAGCAATATGCATTCTACGCCCATAATACGTTAATCACAGGAAACTGGAAACTTCCAGGATGCTGTAACATTCTAGGAAAAGTAGCTGTTCATTAATATGCATTACTTCTCTTCGTGACAAGGAGAACTGACAAAAGTATGACTAGTTTTGAGGGCAAGAAGTTAAAATTGTTCTCACTGAATAGTAACGAACTGGATTCCACAAAGCTGCCCTGTCGAACTGCTGGAAATGGTAAGCAATAAATACACCTTTGAGGCAGAAGGGTGCTACATTTTTTAAGAATTCAAGTCAGTACCACAAATGATTTTCCAAATCCAATTACAGAATTGACTATGGGAGTCTTCCAAATCTTCTCTTGGGACAAAAGTTTTTACCATGCTTTTCACAACAGAGAATATGGGTTTTATTGGAAGAAGTGAAGAATAACAAAGTGGTCATAACAGTTTGTTTCTAAAATATGTCATAGCAAATCAAACTTAATTTCGTGCACTCATCTCGTAGCACTTAGGTCTCTGAGCACTAAGGATTAGGGTCTAATTCTTTTCTTTGTCTTGCTCCAGTTTGGGAACACTGGCATCCAACCAACAGGCACGGACCGTCGTGGAGTTTACACCTTACAGGCTTGGCTGCCACCGGCTCCTGGCCAACCTTGGGTGCCACAAGTTTGCCTACTGCAAGGGATGTGCCAAAGCCGAAGTGTGCTGCTCTGCAGGCCAGAATGGTGTCCTGCCCATCAGCCAGAACGGGTCACTCCCAGCGTGTGAGAACGGCTCCGTCCCCATGAACGGCTCTGGGCCTGTCCCCGTGGCAGACCCTGCGTTCAACTCCATGTGTGAATATATCTGTATCCCAGTGTGCAACCCAAACTGCAGTGCAGGGGGGCAGCCCGTGTACGATTTCGTGTACCTCCCTGCAGGCCATCCCTTATGCAACTCCATCTGCAACCAAGGCTTCAATCCAAGCATGAATCCTGGGTTTGAGATGGGATGCGATCCTGGCTTCCGTGTCGTATGCGAGACTGTACCTCCTGCTACGTGTGCTCCAATACCTCCATCCGCGTACAGCTCCATGCAAGCCCCAGCATCCAACCCTGTTTGCACTCCTATGCCTCATGTGGTGTTTGAGACAGGTCCTGCTCCCACACACCCCTCTGGAGGTGGAGGGGGGCCGATGTCCTATTCTGTCTCTGTCCCCGCAAATAATGCGGTGAGTGCGTTGCTGTCCCACTTCATGGCTGGCCCCAGTCCCAACGGGGCAACCCAGGCTGTCCCTATGTCTGCTCCGCCGTCCTACTCCATGTGCTCTCCAGTAGTCCACACCATTGGCAATCCCATGCAACCTGCAACTCCCCTCTCGGTGCCTGGTGCCTCCATCTCACATGTTGTTTGCAGCTCCACACCCTCTCCCACCACCCAGCCCCCGTGCGGCCCAGTGGCCACGCTGTCCTCCCAGCCCCTGAGTGCCGCGGTAGCCCACGGCATGTGCTCCCCAGCGGCTTCCCCAGCGCCCCGCACTGCCGACCGTAGCGGCACCCCAACAGTGCTGCAGGCGGGCGGTGCCTCTGCATCCCACTCCCTGTGCTCCCCAGCATCCCGGCCCATGGCACCCCCGGCATCCCACTCGCTGTGTTCTCCGGCCCCCCGCCCGGTAGGGCCTCCCGCAGCCCACTCCCTGTGCTCGCCCACCTCCGCCTCGCTGGTGGCCGTGGGGGCTCGCCCTGCCAGCTCGCCCGCCGCCCAGCCCTTGGACTCATCAGCGGCTACCTGCCTCCCGTGCTCGCCATCCCCGCGCCCCCTGGCCGGTCCCACGGCCCGCTCCCTCTGTGCCCCCACCTCTCGCTCCATCTCCCAGCTTGTGGGCACCTCTGGCTCTCGCTCCTTGTGTGGTTCTCAGTGGGGCCCTTCCTATGACACCACCACTCGCTTGGGCTCCATGTGGGCTCCCGCATCCCGATCACTGTGGAGCTCCGAGGGACGTTCGGGCTACTCCTCGACCCGTGCCACCTACGGCACACTTTCACGCCCTCCGTACAGCTCCTTGAACCGCTCCTCCTACACCTTGTCCCGCTCTGGCTACACCACCCTACCCCGCTCCACCTCCCCCTCTGCCTATGCCACCCTGACTCGCTCCGGGTCGTGCCCCTCTGGCAGTACTCTGGCTCTGGCAGGATCCCGCAGGCCCTGGAGTCCCACAAGGAGCACTCTCACCTATTTCAAACGCAAATATCTGTAACAGAGAGCAACCTGGGAAAACCTGAAACCAGCGAAATAAAGCCCGTGTGCAGATGCTTTACGAGAAGTTAGAAATAGGGTGATGAAGAGCAGCGTGCTGCTCCTGAGCATTTATCTATGGATTTGAGTTGTGCCAGAAAGCAGGCTGTGAGCCAACTGCTGAGGGATGCATTAGATGTAATACTTGTATGTCTTGAGATACGGTGGGGTGGAAATGACAAATGAATGTGCTCCCTGCGGAGCCGTCGTGACAATAGTGGCACGGTGCAGGTAATCAGACTTACTTGCTCAGTCAAGCTGTTTTATAAATGATGTGCTTTCACTCTCTCTTCTCTTGATTTTTTGCACAGTTCTCAGGTCTCCCTGGGCTACAGCACTCATAGCAAATCTCTCTCCCTGCATGAAATGTGCTGTCCTTGGGATGCTGCAGAGGTGACAGCAGACGTGCCTATGTCTCACCTTACAGACATTGGGCCCCTGAACCCCAGCGTTGCTGTGGCTCAGGTCAGTTCTGCATGCA
Organism: Dicaeum eximium; assembly: GCA_013396995.1. Lineage (NCBI taxonomy): Eukaryota > Metazoa > Chordata > Aves > Passeriformes > Dicaeidae > Dicaeum > Dicaeum eximium. The sequence continues at coordinate 141,353 of VWZP01001589.1, read as the reverse complement.
CTCTGTTTCCCTAGTTGTGTAACACTGAAAACTATGGAGGTCACAGAGCAACTAAATCATAACAAATCACCTGAAGAATTTAACTGCATAATTTTTTTTAAATCCTTTTTCCTTTTTTAAATAATAATTTTATTTTTACTACTCTTGATGTATTACAGACCTAGTACCAAGAATCCAAAGGTCATGTTTGAAAGTCTGCAAAACTCGATGAATAATTGAGACAATATATTGGTTATCACAACTGACTGCTTTTCATATAGCATATTTCAAAACTTTTCTCACGTACCTTGTATGCATTTAGGTTACTAGGAAAAGCTCTAATTCCACAGCTGTGCCTTTTTGATTGAGTATAGCTAGGAAAAGTCTGTCACTAGACCTGAACTTAGAAAAAGAAGTATGATGTTACCCTTTCTTTCGAACACCTAGCCCTCTCAGCTGAAAGGTTAGGAAGGTGAATGGAATGTACTGTGTCTTCTTCAGATGATGGTACTGTTCCAGTGCTAACCTTCTCCAGGTGTTTTAGGAGCTGAAATTATAAACTGTCATAATGAAACTATCCCTGAACTTTGGATTTGCTCATAAGAATTTTGGATTTACTGACAAGACCTCCCATCCCTCCATTATTTTCCTCTAGTAGTCCATTAATTTTAGTAGCAAGTGTTAGTGGGGTTTTGTGGTAAGGTAAGTTTGCTGGTGCTGCAGAATCTTCAGCCATGTAGCAATAGTATTTCAGTAGTATCGCTGTAGTTCACGTCCCTATGTGATGAGATTGAGTAACCTTCTGAGGATTTTGAAAAAGTGTGGTGTCAGATGGTAGCTATGAACATGCCAACACTATCAACTGCATCGTAATTCTGAGTACAGTAGAAAGATTTGCCTGGATATTGTAGTAGAGTGTTCATAACTCAGTGACTTGTTTTTTTTTCTACACAGTTTCAATAGTCTGCGTTAGATATGTGCTGAGAATTTCTTTGCCTGCCTAACAATAAAACCAGAAATTTAAAAACCACCTGTCATATTCTATTGTTTTGGTTTCTTGTTTTTAGTTTGGGTGTTTTTGGTTTTTTTTTTTGGTAATAGTTTTTAAAAAGTGAGGACAAAATCTTTGCAAGTGAACTGGTTTGTGAAATCTTCCCTCCACCCAATTTCTGTTAAATTTCCTGTTCTTTTCCTCAAGGTCTGAAAACAAGGTTTCAGAATAAGATCTGAAGTTAGGGGAAATCTGTAGATTTCTTACTTTACCTGAAATACTCAGTTTGATATTAGAGGAAAAATGAAGCCATCCTCTTTACTCTCAATAAACTTTTCCACTTGTTGCGTGAGTTTTTCCTTTGCTCTGTAAAACTCTCAATTCACAGAAAATGAACAAACCTTTGGGTGGCAGAGGAAGAGCTAGAGAAGATACTAACAGTATTTACTTAAGAAAAAAATGTGATTTTTTTTTTTTGAAAAAGTGTTAATAGTACATTGTAGCTACATACTTCTCAAATAACATTTCAGATTCCTTTTCCCAGTAGTTGCATGACTTCTTTGATGTTCCTAATTTCTGAGAAAGAGCCTGATTGCATATTTCAGGAACTCCAAAGATTTGGCCATTGGAGTTGTTGAGAGCGTGTGCAACCTTCACATGCACTCTTCCTGCCACATATACTGAATATGCATTGCTTTTGAAAAATTGAGTAAGTTCATTCTAACTAGAGCCATAGGGAAAGACAGAAATCCTTTAAGTTCAAAATTATTCTAATGCTGAAGAAGTGATATTGAGGCTGTTGTCTCATGCACATGACATTAGCAAAAGGTAGCTCATAGCTGTTATCAAAGTCTACTGTACAGTCTCCTACTCACTGGGGGGGCAGAGGGAGTGGCCAATGTGTGGACAACTAAAGAAAAAGAGCCCCCAAACCAATAACAACAAAAAGCCCACTAAACAACAGAATTTAAATAATCTTCTTTTTAAGTGTTTATGAATGGAATGCTCTAACCTGTGTTTTATAAGGTAGTTCCTTTGTCATGAGACATGTTTTAAATTTCCACAAAATTTCTGGTTTGTTTTGTGGTGGCTTGGTTTGTTTGTGGGTTTTTTGGTTTATTTTGGTTTTTTTTTTTTTCATAACTGGCAAAGTCAGACCAAAATGACTGTCTCAAATATACTTTCTTGCAGTAAAACCCACAAGAAATTAATTTTTTTTTTGCCTAATGTATTAAATATATTGAAGATTAACAGTATTCAGTAATGTGGTGTGATACATAAAGAAGTCTATTTTAGAGAATGAAAAGCCAACTCAAGCATGACAGCTATAGTCGTCAGAAATTAAATATAGTACTGTCATATTTATGTGTTCAGGAATAAATTTATAATTTAATTTCAGGTCAGGCATGGATTTTATTTAAGTGAGGGAAATATATTCACATTTTTCCCTAGGTGATGAATGTGAAAGAAGGTGTTTGCTCATGCATTGTTATAGTTACCCTTTCTGTGGTTTAAAAGTATAAATGGGACTAGTGGAATTTACTTTTGTCTGTTCCAACTGAAATAAGGTTGTATTTATTTTAGAGATGAGGAAGACTCTAATATGTGGTACTTTTCAGTTCTTATCCCTAACAGTTCATTAGACCTTTACAAATCATTTTTAAATGAGAAGTTTCTATGATTTATCTGCAAGTTAATGGTTTGACTTTTAATGCTTTAGGTTTGTCTTTCTTTGGGCATTTACTGACAGCATACCATAAAATACTGGAGAGAAATGTGATTTATTTTTATATATTCCATTACCTGCAAGAAAAATGTTGCAAGATATAACTCAATGAACAAATTTCTTACCAAGCATTAGTTACAGAGGTAAATTAAATTTTATATATTGTATCAGACAAGAAGATTAAATTAAGGAAACACTGTAGTAATTTTATTTAGTGTTAAAATAAACCAACCTATTTTGGAATATATACGATGAATTGTATAAAAATAAAGCAATTAAATATGCTGACCAGGAGGAAAATGTGAAAATATTCAACATGCGAAAGATAACAAGGATTTATTTGTTTGTTATGCAGCAATTTTATGTCATCTATTGCATACTTCCATTATATCTGACTTTTCAAACGTTGATTTCTTCATGCTGCATTTGCAGAAGTATTTTTGCAGACCTAAGAAAAAGTCTTTATTTGTAGGAGGAAATCCTATTCAAATACTTTAGAGGTATCCCTGCTCTTTCTTTCCTTCAATGCCTTAGATAGGAGGAATTTCTTCCACGCCTTTATGAGTTCTTCCTTCTTCTTTGTCTTTGAAATGCACGGTGTGTTACATAAAGTGCTTTTATGCTTGTTTGTGTTTAGTCACTTTCTGACTCTGAGTAACATTGGAACAAAAGTTTAGTACAAGATACCAGTGCAGGGCTGAAAGCAGAAACTTCTCCCAACCCAAGGACCAAATACAGTGTACGTGAACAGCTGAGCTGTCATTACTAATCTATTACTTGTTTATAGAAATAATTAGGTCTGCTGCCACATTAATTTGGAATTTGAATTATGTTTTGTAATATACTAACTGGCCACACCTGCATAAATTTTCAACTATATAATAATAACAACCTTTTCTTCTTCTCTCCTGGGAAAAGTTGCTGTGGATGGTGTTCAGTAGATGGCTTTATTTATTTGAGCAACCTGTACTTTTTTGTATGTTCACTAGCCATCATATATTAGAATTGCATGGATGTTTTCTCCATAAGACATGTGTGGTGCAGGCTTTCCATCACTGCTGCAGGGTTTGGATAAAGAGCATGCACTGCTGCATATGATTCAGTTGGAAAAAAACAACAAAATTAAATATCTAGAAAATTAGGAGTTATGTGTAAAGTAGGAAAAATCTTCATGGTGTAAATAAATGTCACCACTATACACCATTTCCTTTTAGAAAATCTGTTCTGTGATTCTTGTTTCTTTGATTCCTCATTCTGAATATCAAACCTCAAGTTTCATTAAAACTATGACAATATGTCAAGTTGGCTTTAGATTAATTAGAAATAAGAAAATGCTGATCTTTGAGATAAATATTACCAGGAATCCTTGCTTTTCCAATCTATTAAAATATACCAGTAAACCTAATCCATCATCTACAGCAGTTTCTGGGTAGAGAGCTGAGACACTTGCTATTAACCCTGACCTAGAAATACTCTGTAATTCTGACTGAGCTAAATGTAGCACCTTTGTCTCTAATTTTTGCTTATCTGTTAATTTCATTCTGACCTTTTTTTTTGCCCTTCATCTCTTTTCCAAACAGGTGGAACAATTAGAATAGCTAGAGACTCCTCAATTGCAAATATCATCAAAATTGCTACAACAGCCTTCATTAGACATTTCAGAGTACCTAATGGGAAATTCTGTCTTCAGAGCACAAGCATTACAAGACTCAGAGAATACTGAGGTTTTTGTAATGATCTTGTTTCTTTCCTTTAGGTGATCTCAGTCAATTTTATAATAGCATGAGTCATTAGGGGTCCCAACTGTACATTAGCTGAATACTAAAGTGTACTTCACTGCATCATTGACTGAGGCCATTTGCCAAGGACAGTATCAATGCAGAAGGAATGATAAACAGGATTCACTGAGACCTGGTTTATAAAATCTTTGCAGTGAAACTTTGTATGCTCGTATAAAACTAGGCATGAAGTTTATTTGAAGACCATGGGTCCGACAGAAATAAGATACGGAAAGATTATTTCAGACAAGGAAAAATTTAGACACTAAATGCCTAAAGCTACAATTCTGACGTTTTTGTGGTGGATACTGCTTAATTCTGCTGATATCCAAACCCTGCAGGAGCCTTCCTGCTTCTTTTTAAAGTTTTGAGGTGCCTGAGATTTATGTCCCAATGTATATCAACTTTTGAGCCAGTGAGATCTGCATTGAACCTGGTGTACTTCTCCTTACTCTTGAGCCAAGTCAAGGTCCAGAAGCTAGGTGTTTCCAGGCCAAATGCCTTTAAATGGTCTAATCCTGGATATGCTGAGGATGAATATAACACACACATATTTGCAAAGTTTATAAGTAGCTCTCATCATTTGTATTTAAGCTACACTTTAATGTTCATCTATAATGCCAAATGTAAGTACAGTTCCAAGCTAGACCCAAAATCTAGGACACAGCTAGGTGTATTATCAATATCCCAAAGGATTTGCTTTCCTTATGTTTCTCCCATGATATAATCTTTTTTCCCATCTGTAACAGAAGGGTGCTGTCTTTCTGTTCCCCATTACAGAGGAGACAGTAATTTTCTCTGTCTGTCTGGGAAGGGTGTTTCTGGCGGCAGAGGACATTCAGTTCCAATAAGCAAAGAATCAGATAGGAAACTACATCTTGATATAAATTTCCCAGGCACTTGATGCTGGTTGTACTCTAAAAGAAAGATTTAGCTTTGTTTTTCTGATTCCCAGGGGGATGTATATAACAATTGCTTTGAGTGGTGTCCATAATCCCCATAACATAAAGTTTTTCCACCTACTCCTTTGCAAAATGTTTTTTTCTTGAGTGTCTCTAGAAAGCTGAAGGCAAACTACCTGCTAATATTTCCTGGCTCCACTAACACATTGCCATCCAGATAGCATCATATTCCTAATTTATTTTAGAGGGAAATGAATGTATTAATGAGAGACAAGGCTCCTAAACATTAGTATTTACAGAGATTATGTAGAAAAGGCATTTTGTACTCAGTACAAGTTTCTGGTTCAACTTCTTCTGTCCTAAATGCATTCATCTCAGTTGCTGCCTTTCAAAGCTTGGCCTGTGTGCTGCTTTTTAGCAAGTGTCTATCTACAAGAAGATTTAATTTGTAAAGATGTAAATTATTTGTGTTGCTTGTAAATGTCATCTTTACCTTCTGTATCTTGGCCGATAGAGCTCTAGAAAGCTGACAGAGGAAAATATTTTCAAAAATCTTGTCCCAGGTACTGCCTTTGAAGATGAAATAATTTTCATATTTACAAATATACCTATCAAAATGTATCTATTTCCATCTGCATAGGTAAAATTAAGTAGAAAACTGTTAATTGTGTATAAAATTTCCTCACAGCAGCAGTCTGCAGTCTTTCAGTCAGTGCAGTAGAATTTCAGCCACATACAAATGCCCCCAGCTCCATGGGGCCTGCTGCTGCCATGATTAAAGGATTAGCACACAGAGGTATTCTGAATAGGTAAGAGCCATATCTGGAGAACAAGCAAATTTGAAATTATTTGGGAATCTCTATTCAAGGTCAAGTGGTGGAAGTATTAAATAGTTTACATTTGTGTTCTTTTGGTTATGTAGAACAACTAAGTAGCTTTAACTTATTTTTCCTTTTTTTTTTTTTTTTAAATTTCAGTAGAACAACTACCAATACTAAGAGTACTAGTAAATGAATGCTAATAGTACTAATAAGAGTAGGGTAAAACAACTTCTGAATATGTGGATGATACTTTTCTGCAACTTTTAAACTTTTATTGACTATATTTTCATTAAAAAGATTAGTTCTACCCAGTTTGGTCTTGTGTTTAAAAATAAGCTGCAGTAGGGCTAAGGCACTGATCTTCCTTTCACAAGTGTAGACAAACATTTATTGGTATACTGGATCTAAAATCTCTTGTATATAAATCTTAAAAAGTGAAAAGATTATACTTTCAGTTGTAAAGTAAAGAATTCTTTGGTGTCTCTACAGTGAATAATTTCCCAAACAGTTAAACTCGTGTTAAAATTGTAAAGAGTGTTTTACATTGTGAAATTATCTGCGGTTTTCTTTGTGTGAATAAGCAAATACCTGAAAATAAGAATAAAAACATGAAATCTTTTTGTTGTAATATAAAAGCAGATAATGGAATGTGTGGATAATGGCATGGTGTACTTTTTTGTTATCATTTAATTTTAAAGCACTTCAGAGCTAAGAACATGGAATTTTCAGCAATACATGTTGGATATAGTACAAATTGTTTATCATCTCAGGACTCAGGTAGGAGTACGACAAAATTTCACAACCTATACTTAACACAGCTAGACTTTTTTACATCAATAAAAAAACCTGAAGGGGCAAACTCAATTTGGATTACAAATTTTAAGATGCGTTTGCTAAGCTTTTATGTGAGCACAAGAGTTTTGTCAGAAACTATTAAAGTGTAAATTGCAGCTGATAAACCCCTATTGTTATTTTGAAAGAAAAAAGGAGTTCTTCCTTAATGAAAGATCTTAGCCCTGCTTCATTATTTGGCACAATGTTGTGTTTGATTAAAAGATAATGACATTGGGCATGCATCTATTTGGATTTGATTTGCTACTACAAATCAGGTTATGAATCTATTTTAAGTGCACTTAAGTAGAATAATGTTTAAGTAAGCATTATCTTCACCTGTCTCGTTGGGACTGAAAAGTGCATTTAGAACAGAGCAACTGTTTAATTATTTGACTGAGTTGTACCTGATGTGAAACTACTACTCACCATATGGCTTAATGAATCCCTAGTTAATAAGCTGTGAATGCTATATCCAAAAGATAATAGAGAGAGTGAAATATGAGCATTTTAATTCTAAACCATATGTCTCAGATATTAAATGAAGGAAGACTACTAGGTGGTTGGTGATATTGGATTGGAAGAAAATAATTACATAGTTTTGTTTAAAAAGTATATAGAATAATACACAAGTGAAAGTTTTTATGACAAAAAGTCTGATTCAAGTAATACTAAACAGAAAAAGAGGTAATGTATCATACTTACTAATGTAAGTATTTTTATTTTTCTCCAAATAGAAAACATCCTGTGTGTTGATTCAATAGTTCAAGTTATTTGGGGAGCAGGAAAAAAAGTGTATTTTTTGTCTAAAAAACATTTTGAGGGATAACACTAAAGTATTGAAGTATTTAGAGCTTGGTCCTTGAATTAAGGTCCTTGCATGTGAAGGATCTTAAAATTAAACCTCATCAAAGCATTGAAGTAAGTAATTTGGAAGGAAATAATTGTTATACTGTTGTAGACATTCCTAGTGACCTAAATCAGTATATAATTTTTTATATACTCTTTTAATTAAGAAATTTTATTTTATATACTCTTTTAATTAAGAAATTTTATATACTCTTTTAATTAAGAAATGTTGACATCTACTTTCCAATGTCTGATAGAATATACATACTCTCAAAAGAGTAAAGATTTGCACTGAATATACTTCATTTACTATTTACATTTACTATTAAGGAAATCTGCTTGAGCATTCTGGGAATGCAGAGCTTTTATTCCAAGTTTTGACCTTGCCTAACATCTCTAAATGTTAAAATCCTTGATTTTAAATTTACTGGATTAAGGATTTTGCATTAAAAGGTGAGTCTTTCTCCATTCTGTGTTATTTATATCCAAGATTGAACTGAATGTCAAACTCTGTCTTTGACAGATGTTCACTGAGAATATTTCTCCTTTTTGAGCTTATAAGAAATTTGTTTTATATTTTATATATATGAGAGATAATTCTACTTGTCTGACCTCTTGTAATTGCTTTGGTATCTGGTTTTTCACTCTGGAAATGTTATCATGTAGCTGTTGACTGTGTGATTAAAACCCCAAGAAGGAACAGCACAGCATTTCAAAGCCTTCCTGTGTGCAAATCTTCCCTCATCCATCCACCCACCCACTTTGGGGCTTATTGTGGGCTGGGGTCCAGCCTGGTGCAGCCATGCAGCCATGCAGCAGAGCTGTGTGCAAGTGGCTGAGGGAGGTGAGGTCCTCCCTGTCTTCACCCTGACCTGCTCTGAAGCTGCAGTTCTTGCCTGAGCTGGGTGCAGGCGTCCCTGAGCCTCCCACTTCTTCATTCCTGACCCTGGCCACCACCCCAGCCCAGCTGCAGCTCATCCCCGTCCCCGTGTCCCTGCCAGCCCGTCCTGCAGCTGTGACCCTGCTCAGCCTCTGCTCTGCCCTTCCTGCTCAGGAGCCATAAAATCACATGAGATGTCTTTCTTCCTTCACCAATTCCCAGCTTGACAGATATCAGTGTCCAAAGTCCTGCTGGATTCAGTGGAGCAGGAAGAAACCTGTAGAATTTTACTGGATGAGCACTGTGTGTAGGCAGGACATATCAAATCTAATAAGAATCTTTGATCACCTGAAAATTGTATTCTAGGTATTCTAGTAGTAATTTATTACCTATATTTCAGCAAGGCTTTCACAATACTTTTTTTTTTTTCCTATTAGCAATTTGTCATCTTCATTAGTAATATATCATGTGCATAATAAGTATTTATTACGGTTTCTCTCTGGGCTGAAATTATGTTTGAGAATGAAAATATAAATGATTTATTGACATAGAAGAGCACTAATTACTGACAAAATCCCTGGAAAATTGGGATAACATAGAGCTTTGGCATTGAGATGTTAGCATCTCTGCCTCCAATAAATTTCCAACATTAATATGTGCCTGTGAAGAATAAATATCACAGCGTTACTAATAATAAATATTGAGAGAACAAATGTGTCTCAAGCAAAAAAAAATATATAATAGAACTTTTGAAAGAATGAACTTCAGGTAAAATAAGAATTTGATGTGATCAAAAAACATTTTCTGTTGCAGAAGTTATCTGCTTGAAAGGCAGAAGTTCTTAAATAAACCTTGTTTCCTCTTGCCTCATAACTTTATAATAATTTGGATTTTAAATTGTGAATTATTTGCTACTTCTATTGTTATGGCTGTATTAATAGCAATTATTATTAATAATTATTTAATAAACATTATTATTAATTACTATGGTCCTGCATTTTAGGCCCCCAATGTACCATAAAAATAATTTACAGAAATCAGCAAGAAAAAGGGCAGATGCTTTCCAGATAGACAGATTACCTCAGTGCTGAATTTTTAGTGATCAAATCCCCCAAATGTAACCAAACACATTGAAAAATATCATAAATTCCCACACAGTGAACAAAGGAAATTGCCTGTCTCAAAATTATCCCATCCAACTCACCATGCTGAAGGAGTCTGGAACTATCTAGCAGGGAATACGGATCAGAAGAACAAATCTTGGAGGGCTGTAAGTGACTCAGGCTGAGATACTCGGGCTGAGTATGATTTTATAGTGCCGATGTTAAGGTGGAGGGACAATTTGGTTCTAAGCACCACATCTGTATTTTACCCAGTAACTGATAAACTGTCTAAGAAAAGCAAAAACAGAAGATAATTTTGGAGTGCAGACAGGAAAACAGGGATTCTCTCTTCCTAGGCTAATACCTTAAATATTCAGCTACTCAGATGTTCTTGTCACTTCTCTACAGCTCAGAAATTTCGTGACCCATACACTTCTCTCAGTTCAGCAGCAGAGATTCAAACTGAGAAGTGAAAGATATGTTAGATATGTTGCACAAAATAACCTAGGATGAAGTGGTATATCATTCTGCTAGTTAATAGTATTTCTCTCTCCTGTGGAATACAAGAGCTAACGTCATCTCCTCCCCCATAAAATAAAACTGTAGCTGCACTTTATAGGAATATCAATTCTATCAGTGCCAAGTGTGCTAAAGAATGTTTGGCTTGTGGATCTTGACCTGGTTTTGGTACAAATCAGCTGCTCATACTACACAGAGAGTACAAGTGGGATGTGCAAACTGCAAAGTTTGGCCAGTTTGAAGAAGCAAAATGGGCACATACAGATTTACAGTGCCTCCAAGCAAAAGTCCTCAGAACTCTGCATGTAGGTGCCTGCATTTGTCAGCGTCTCACTTTATGGACTTTAATCCACTGTGAAATTCACCTTCATTTCATGAAAAAAATAACAAGATACCTATTTGCTTACTTAGGCAGGAAACAGAAGCTGGGTTGTGAAATAGCACAGAGTTAATTTGATTTTTTTTAATATATGAAATATATTTTATATATATGTCTTCTATTAAATATATATTTTTATATATATTTTAAATATATGAAAAATTCACAAATTTCTTGGCTTTTTTAAACATATATATGTTGGCATTGCATGTTTCTTCATGACATGCAGTCTATGTGATATGCTTTTTTACTTCATATGGCATTGGTTTTCTTTAAGCAGGTTATTTTCATTTTGCTTTAAGTAGCATTGTATTAATTTTAGCTAATAGCTCTTTGGAGTGCACAGAATTAAGTGCATGATGATGACATCATTTCATGTTAGTTTAGGTCTGCATAAGGTGACACTGCTACCTGAAATTCTTGGCAGTGTTTTCTTGACCCAAACATTGTCCCTTGTGCTGCAAAACTAGAAAAAACCCAACACCACCATGCAGCTGAGGAAGGTTCTTTGAAAAAACACCCAGCTGGAAGAAGGAGGTTTAATACAGTTTTGGTTTTTTTTTTTTCTGTTGGCTTTTTTTTCCCCCAGGTTAATTGTCTCAGATGACTTCCCTGAGGTAGTTCATTGCAAGGCCATATGACTTCATGTGCCTGCAGTTATGGGTGGAGAAATAATCACCCAGGAATGAGGGGGTGGAAGGATGACTCTTTGATGATTGAGCTGGCTTATGTCCTATTAAACTGGTTATGAAACTGCAGTGTAAAGCTACTCCATTTAAACACGATAGTCAGGGTCTTTCTCTATGATTTATAGGAATTCTCTGTAAGTTCTGTAATTTCTGCAGTAGTAATGAGTAAAACCAGGAAAAGAAGGGAAAGCAGTTAGATTAACATAGTTGCTACTAAAATGTTCCTGCTATTACTTATTTCCAAATGGATTTTGATAAATAGACATATATACATGAGGTGATGCAACAAAATGAAACTCAGGAGGACAAATAATTGTACTCTTTTGATTTCTTCAACAGAACTTCTCATTCAAACTTAGAGCTTTAATTTTTTTGCCAGCAGGATACCTATGGAGTTAGTTACAGTCCCTCTTCATGAAGATCATTTTACAGGTAGTGCCTGCTCTGGGCTTTGGAGAGTCTACAGGGTGTGTTTAGCAGGATAAGATGTATTTGAACATTCCTCTGAGTCTAATTATTTTTACCCAAACAGTACAGGAGATTTCTTTACAAAAATAAAAAATACAAAGCCATATTCCCCCTTGAGGAGTTACAAAAAGAGGTTTCATTGATGATATGAATATGTAAACTTATATACCCATTTCACTGCAAAGAATGTACAAAACCATAAAAAACTGTACCACAGAAATGTTTAGTTCTCCTGTGCTCAGGCAAGTAGTCAGAATAATCTGAATGCTTTCATTAATAAAATGCACAGAACAAGTGAGAGCAGGAAGTATTTGCAAATGTTTATTTGAATAAGTGAGTCTGAGTCACTTGGATAACATTTGCAACCATTTTCCTTAAACAAATACAGAAAGAAGGGAAAAAACCCAACAGTGCAAGCAAATTTTAATCCCCACTGTTTTTAAGAAGGACTTGTTTGTGAATGTCCCTGCCATTCACTTAGTCCAGATGTCTATGTGACCATCTTTGAATCTTTCCAATGTCCTTACTCTGCTAATAAAAATTGCTGTTGTCCAGTACAGGAAAAATGCTATTTAATTAAGGCAAATGAAGAATACACATAACAGTAAGATGAAAATTACTCAAAATGAACTATTCTGCTGCAACATGTTTATGCAATTTTGAATTTTAAAAAACCCCCAAGGAATGAAGTGACTGGTGCTTTACATTCTTCCTTTTCCAGATAGACCTGTACTGGAGTATCAGGAAATAGGAGCTGTCTTCTAAGAGGTAGGCTAGCCTCCCTACTTCTGAAAAAACTTCACCGAGTAGAGTATATATGGACCTTTTTTTATTGCCCACTAACTTTCCTCTTGGTTCTTAAAAGTATGTCTACATGGAAATGCAAGTGAAATGTTAAAGTTGAGCAGCTGATGCTGAGAATCCAAAATCCCAAGAATCTGTGCTTCAATAGTACATGTAAATGGGCGGAGCTGATTTTCCAGGTCATCTTGCACAAAAGAAACATTGTGCGTTCTAGATGACTTTGAAATATGAATCAAAGGCCATAATGGTGATTTGAGAGGTTAGCTTTAAAAGCACATCTCTGTCCCGTGATTCATGTGCAAGAGCACACACACTGTAAACACACATGTATATGTCACGCAGTGATCTTGCACTACTGAGCATTGTGCTCACTCCCGAGCTGCACATTCCAGTCAGCTGGGCTGTTCTTTTTCTGTACTTGGTTTTGCTGTCCCTTTCCCATCCTGGTAAAATACGAGGTGAATGAAGTATATCTTTCCATGAATGCTTTCTAGGTTCTTCTCCTGACTGCAACTGCAGAAGCAATTCTTTGTGATTGCTTGAATAGGCATGATTTTTCCTTATCAATTCCTCATAGAGCAGACTATGTCATGCTGCGTCCTCTCAGTGTGCTGTGGAAAAATGATACAAACCTATTCATTCAAAAACTGGAAACACTGCATATGCCATGCATTGAACTCACACTCCAGTGAGAAAAGATAATTTCAGGCAAGTTAAGGGCCTATCAATCATGATAATTCATGAGTCACACAAACCTGTATGATTTTTTCAAGATTAATTCCTTACTCTATACTGAATTTTAGGTGAAGGAACCTGAAATAACCTTAGTATTTCATATATATACACCATTTTACCACAAAGCTTACATTTTTTTACCACTTAAATCTGTAGAATTAGATCAAAAAACTATTAAGGTCAAGATCGGTTATCTAAGTCACTGGGAACTCCCTGTCAACACATAAACAATCCATGCCAAAAATGCCCTTCATGCTTCACCAGAAAGGCACAGCTGGAGTTAATATAGCTTTCCCAGGCAAGTTTATAAGCATCAGGAATTACAGGGTGTAGCATCATCCTAAATATTCCCATTTTATGGACATGACATACATTAAGAGTCTTCTGTTTTGGATTGTAAATACCACTGAGACTGGCAGCCGAGTTGAATCATCAAATAGGAGATCATTTACAACTGCAGAGAAACTGAACCTACTGCATGTCCTGCTTTCAGTATAATGTCATGCCAAGAGAAGGTTATGGTGGAAGCATGGTGGAAAGAAAAAAAGGTGATAAGTTGTTTCCTCATTTTTTTGCCTCTCCATGTATATAGGCAAAATCTATTTCCTATCCTCTCAAAATGGTTCCCACATTTATCATGTTCATTCCTGATTTTCTAGATATTTCAGCCTAAGACCAATGTAGATGTTAAGGCAAATTTATACTGAGCAGCTTGCGCAAATGTGAAATTATATGAAAATATATTTTGCAATTAATGGAGTGAAGTGGATTTGGTATACTCCAAAATTATGTAATTTGCTGTAGATTTTTTCTTCCAGTAAAAACTTTTTTTTTTCTCTGCATTAAATCAGTGACAGAGTAAAAAAAGCATGGAGGCAACAAATGGTTATTAATCCCAATGCACCTAGTGAAACCGAACAGGGCTTGGCATGATGATTGTTAAGCTACAAAAGGAGGGAGAGCATCTTGTCTAGCTGGCTGCAGCCAAGCTGCTTAGCAGAGCATGGAGAGAAGGTGAAAGAAAAGCAATGAAACATAAAGCATCAGGGAAGAATTGAGACAGGATGACAAGACAGCAGGTAATGACTGGGAAGGGGAAAGAAAGCAATGAAACAAATGATGTGTTTAAAGCATAAAATGAAGACAAGCAATGCTTCACATTCCCTGCTGACGTGCAATCCGTGTTTCATTAGGATACCTGGTATTTAGCAGAGGAAGAGGGACTGGGGAGTGTGCAGTGTGGGACTGAGTTGGCAGGGAGGCTGCTAACAAGGTCGCCTGAGGGAGTGGGGACCCAGCTGGGAGCTCTGGAATTGGCTTCTCTCTTGCAGTTTGTGAGAAATGGGTTTGCACACCACACAGTGCACAACTGCACATGCAATCTCTATGTGCTCCTTTTGTGGTGCTATAAACTGGTTTCATTTCAACAATATATGGTAATTTTGAAAAGCAACTCCACCTAGTAAACACACAGGACTTGATCTTTCAGCTTACCCAATAATGAGAAAATGTAGATCTGATTTTTACATAAGCCAGGCTGTTGGTCGAGATCTAAAAGGCTTCCTGTGTTCTGTAACTCACAGAACCCTCCAAATGTCAGTTTATAAATATCCAGATTTTACTATGGAAAATTTTCATTATGGAAGCTTTAACTATGGAAACTTCCTGCCTATAATTCTGCTCCTAAAATTTCCTTTTCCTTGCATGAAGGAACAGATTAAATTTGCTTCTGCAGCCCTTTTCTTCTGTGCACTTTATCTTCTCATGCTGACAAATGCTACTATGTAAAGAGAAAGGAAAAGAGTGGTTGAGCTGGGACAATGGGTAGGTAAGGCATCATGATGGATGTTTGCCTATCATCTCTAACAATTTTATATGTCTAGCTTTTCAGCAAGGTGGGAGTGCATTCCTCTTGACACTAGGTGGGAACTTTTTGCTGCATATTGCCTTATATTAAAGTGAGTTAGGTGATAATACATCACCCATTCCTCTAAAATGTCCCTATACTTTATATACTACAGGTTAGTAGTGGAGTTTGCTTGTCTTTTTAGCCACAGCTGCCATGCCATTCTCAGCCAAAAATTGCATGATTGGCCAAATGTAGGGCAAATGTACAAACAAGTTGTTGCATATGGGAAAATAAAAAAAAAGATTCAGAGAAGTACTAAAAGTTTTGGGTTTGTATTCCAATTCCAATTTAATTAGGACTAAAAGAAATCTCACAAGAAGGTCTTTAGGGTCTGTCGTGGTTCTCCAGATCTGACAAAAGATCTGCAGTGTTGTTTAGGACATTTCAGGTTCCAATTACTATAGCTCATGCCAGATGGCAGCTTTTGCAAGGCACTGCTCATCAGCTAGAGAAAGCCTGAATTCCTTGTTTCCATTCTCCAATACACTTGCAGTACTACCCATGTATCCCTTGTAATTAGGAGGTCAGATGAGTTATGCTGCATCTGTTAAGATTTCCCCCCTTGCTGGGGGCACTCAGAGAAGCCTTAATCAACAGATTTCTAGCCCCATGCAGCTTTAAACCAGTAAAATACTGTGGGATAAACAAGAACATCTGCTCAGATGGTTATTCAAGGTTTAGTTGAGTTTTTCAAAGTACGATAGTCCCGGTGTTCACTGTGTTGGGATTTCTGCACATTTGGTGTGAAGGGAATGCCTTGGTGGAATACAGGTAAGAATGGAATTGAAATGACTGATTTAACCTAGGTGTTTTTAACAATGATGGTGATTTAACCATGATGTTTTTAGGATATTGTGGTTTGTGGGAGTCTTACTCGATTCTGCAGCTTGGAATTTCTGACTGTTGACTATAAATGTAGTAGTAAGCAACAGCTTTTTATTTGTACTGAATAAAACTATTGTTTAAGCTGATATGGTATTTGATGTAGAATCCAGAAATTGTAATATTAGATCCTTTGATATTCTGTCTTTTCTAGATACTTCAGTGGATGTGGAAGCTAAGTCACACCTAACAGAATAACTGGAAGTCAAAGCCAACTGGACCTTCAAACCCTGTAAAATGCTCAAATGATTTTTTATTTTAGAGGCAGACAACATTCAAAAGTATATTGCTTTAATAGTAGGGTAGTAATGGTGAGGCCTTTTACACTTGTCTAAAAATCTTACATTCTCTTTGTATACCATTTAGTTTCTGAATTTTTAGAGATATACGTCATACTGCATGTGACTTGTAGGATTCTGTGGGTTACTTGACCTTTTCCCTTAGAGATGAATTCTAACATTCAGTTACACCAGGCCATGTTTGCAGTGTCCCTGCTGGTGCTGGAGTGTACCTCCTGAGGTGAAGGACTGAGAAGAGAGATAAACCTTTTCCTCAAGAAGTCTTGGATGATGCTTTTGGAGGCTGAGGTTTCCACACAGTGGAAGCCTGCAAATAAGAATCACAAATATCATGTCTGACTTTTACAGGGTACCACACTTGGCCATCCAGGAGTATAGAAAGTAACACTGCAGAAATACCTTGAGGAATAGACATATCCCAAATGAACCCTTATGAATTTATATGCTGTATTTCATATCTCAAATGAGAGCTTTTAAGCAACATGGAGGCAGACAGTAAGGTAACTAGTTTACTTTATACCTCTGCACAATTAGCAGCTCTCATTCACCTATTATGCCATAATAGGTGTGTTTTTCAAATGGTGCTGTCAGTAGAAGCTCATTCTGGAAAATGTTTTTTTGTTCAAACTGTAACATCCTAAATACCCTAACCATGCCCAGCCTAGAGAGGGTGTCACTTGCCACCTGGCAGTACATAAATCCATGCCCAAAGATCTCACAGCAATCAGTTCACCCCACCTTGACTGCACTGCACGTCTTGTGACTTCCATCCCCACACTTACTGTAAATATATAAGGTAATATCCAAACTATCAGAGTTTTGGAGGCAGTAGAGGTTCTAATTTCCCTGAAGGTCTGTAATGTCCTTCTTTTGCAGTCCCTGCCTCTGCAACCTCTCCTAAAACCCCTTAGGGAGTTTGAAGCCTGTGTGCAAACTGGGCTAAGAGATGCTACAGCTGTAACCTTGGAACATCTGGATGGTGCAGACAAAAAGTGAGTGAAGGTTTTGGTCAGTTCATCACACATTGCTTTTTCTTCTCCTCTCTCCTAGGGGGGGAGGACTCTTCACACTCCTCTCCTGCTCCAACATGGGGTCATTCCCATGAGACAATTACCTCCACTAACTGCTCTGGTGTGGGTCCCTTTCATGGGGTGCAGTCCCTCAGGAATAGTGTGGATTCTCCATGGGGTCACAAGCCCTGCCACAAAACCTGCTCCAGCATGACCCCTTCTCTGCAAGAGGCCAAGGTCCTACCAGAAGTCTTCTCCAGTCCAGGCTTCCCATGGGCCTATAGCTTCCTCCTGACATCCACCTGCTCTGGTGTAGGATCAAACATGGGCTACAGGTGGATCTCTGCATCCATGTTTTCTGCCATGGGCTGCAGGGGCACAGCTGCCTCACCATGGTCTCCATGGGCTGGAGGGGGATCTCTGCTTTGGTGCCTGCAGCAGCCCCTCCCCCTCCTTTTTCACTGACTTTACTGTCTGCAGGGTTGTCCCTCTCACATATCCTGATTCTTCTCTTCTCTGTCCCCAATCATTTCTGCACTACATCTTTTTTCTTATCTATGTTATCCCGGGGACACTACTGCTGATACTGACTGGCCTTGCCAAGTGGGAGCCAGCTGGAATTGGTTCCATTGGGCATGGGGGAGCTTCTGCCAGCTTCCCACAGAACCCTCCTGTTTAGCCCTCCCCACCTCCACTACTGAAACTTTGGCAAGCAAACCCAATATCCATGGAGATCGGGTAGCTCTGGCCTTGCTCTGGGAATGTCTCCTGGAAAGGCTGTATTTATTTCTCTTCATCCAACTCTGCTGAGCTGCTGGCTATCAACAGTCCATGGGGATAATGTCTGGCAGACACTCAGTTCCACACAGCATTATCCACCCTCTTTCTGACAGTGAGTTTCTGCCTTGAGCGGCAGGGCTCTGTCTCAGGTCCACATTGGCTGGTGTGCTCTGTGACACCCCTGTCAGTGCCTGGCTGGTGGTCCTTGCCAGCAGTGGCACTCTCCTGGCTAGCGGAGGTAATTTTTGTCCCAGTCAATAATTTGTGACAATAAAAGCTCACAGTTCTGACTGTGTCATTGGCATTCACTGTCAACATGTTCCAGGTGTGAGACCAAGAGGTTTTCTTCCTCTTCCTCATATGGATCTTCTCAGACAAAATCTGCATTGTAACTTTAGCTCACACAAACAAATGTATGCATTTTCCAGTAGCCTTTCACACCTCAATTGCAAGTACATTGGGAAGTAAATTGCAGCCAACATTAATATAATATGTTAAGTAATACAGGAATATTATTTCAAATGTGGCACTTATCTAATGACGTAAAGACTGTAGGGCCTCATACATGCATAGAAAAGTCTGCAGTCACTTGCAATGTTCTCAGGACCTTTTATGTTTTTTCAGTCATGTTTTCTTTCTTCTTTAGTATAGAGCTTGAATTGGTTCCCCACTGAAACAAAGATACTGGAAAAAAACCTTTGTAAAGGAAAAAAAATCAGTTACTATAGCTGTTGTACTTGCTGTGCTTTGAAATAGTATATTTTCTGTCTATTTACAAGAAGAACATTAAGAGAAGCCTCAGTATATTAGTCATCATGTTTGGACAGTGGTGGCAAAACTCTCACACATATTCAACTTTTCAGGACCCAGAGCTCATCAATGTACAAAAGACAACAAAATGTCTATTCTGCAAACAGTGAGCAAACATAATGTACTGACATTATCCTTGGCAAATGACTACATAGTATTTGTAGACCTCACCACACAATTCAGACTGCACTGCTCCAGTGCTTAGTCTCTTGGCAATGACTTTATGAGTCAAGGTGAATCAGTCCTGCAGTGAATCCAAGTCCTATCATTACTGGGGCAGTAACTCCTCTCACCTCTGAGGGCTTCCTCACTTGTTTCCTCCACCTATGTGCCACATTGTGTCCTGAATTTTACTTTACCTTCTCATGTTGCTTCCTTCTCTATGTTGCCTTACTGTAATAGTTCACTATGTTCTTTCAGGCTTTCTGTTTTCAAGAAGGGACAAGAACTGCCTACTCCTTTCATTTGAGTCATCATTAATTGCACTTAGGTTTTTTTATTTTTTGTTTCACATTGTTTTTTAAGATCACCTTTTACTCATATTTGTAAGTACATCAATTCTATGTATAAGTAACTCATCTTTTTAATGTATGCTGCTGTGATTTTGCTGAAAGACTAAGAAGTAAATGAGAGGAAGACTTGAGATGAAAACCACTGAAGACTTAGGGTAAGCCAGTGCAGAAAATTTTCCCTTTGTGCAACAATTTGAGTAGATTCAGATCCTTTTTGCCTGTCAGGAATTAGAAAAATACTGTCCTTTTGTGCAGTTTAGGACATTTCTGGCATTTGTTTTATTGCTGCCTTCATTGTTTCTATAGGTTTTCTCAAATGTGCTGGCAGAGGTAGATGGCAGTAGAGACACACACATTCAATGACATACCTGGTAGAGCACATAGCTGCTATTTGAGTACTAAAGTTGTGTATTTAGGCATCATGAAACGGCTTTTGATGAACCAATGTCCACCAGAAATGTCACACCACACTGCAGATGCCAAACACTGTTTGGCATTAAAGATTCTTGCACATCTCAGGTACTGACATAGACCTGGAATGACTTAAACAGACTTCCTACCTCCCTGGAGTCTGTCTCAGCTGTTTCTTCCTTGGAAAAGGCAGAAATTCATTGTGAAGCTTTGTATTTCGAATCCATATCCAATATTTTTTGGTTTTTGTAGTCTGTAGCAAGGCCTGAGCTTTTTGCTCAGGAGCATGAATGACGTAGAAGTATGTAGTATTTTCA
The DNA here is from genome assembly GCA_013396995.1 of Dicaeum eximium. NCBI lineage: Eukaryota > Metazoa > Chordata > Aves > Passeriformes > Dicaeidae > Dicaeum > Dicaeum eximium. The sequence goes on along the minus strand of VWZP01001589.1, from coordinate 120,969 downwards.
CTATAAAATACTGGACAAGTTTAAACTCAGTGGTGTGGAGTTGTTCATCAGAGCTATAAATGAGCTTATTTTTAAAAATAAAGATAGAAGTGTGTCATTTTTTGTTATGAAACCAGAAGTTTAGACAATTTCCTCATTTTAGAACCTTACTCATGCTTCTCACATACAAATTTATTGTGAGGTAGTTTGTAAGAAGACATATCTCATCTGTTTAAAAAAATCATCATGTCTGAATTCAGAATTCAATGTCTGCACACAAGTAAATGCATACTACATGGGGAGTTCACTGTAATTACAATACAGATGCAGAACCACGGTATTTTTAATTTTATTCTTTCTTTTATTTTTAGTACTTATTTGAAAGTAATGAAATATTTTTATAGAATAGAATGGTTACTCAGACAGTGGCTAGTTTTCTAAAATGAAGCTCCTTCAAGAAAAAAAAAAAAAGAAGAGGATATGGCAGTAAAAAACATAGTAACAACAGCAAATGTAAAACCATCTGCCAGCCTAGTTTGCCAAAGTGCCAGATGCTGCCTCTAGTAGACTTTGTTCCAGTGCTTTGGCATCTGGATGGTCCTTTGTAATGAGGCAAAACTTTGACAGTAACTGAATTTTGTGGATATCTGTGTGCTTGGTTTAACAATGATGATATTTTCAGAAATCAAGCTTCAGTGGAAGCCATCTCATGCAAAGTAGGTAGGTCCAAGCCTTCAAAAAGAAATACCAATAGAAAATAAAAGTATTTATACACGATTTATAATTCACTGGAGAAGAGATTTATGTGGTTTTTGTCTCTTTGTAATAAGTGTCTATGAAAGTTATATGTAAACTGTTCTTTAAGGAACTGTGTTAAATAAAATACAGGCAGGCAGAGAACAAAAGCAAAAAATATTTGATATTCTATTTATGTAATTTATAGGACAAATCACAAGAAAAAAAATAAGGAAACAATTAAAATATTCTGCCTGTGCTGAATAAAAATAGACATAGGAAAATAAGTAATAAAAAATGCATAAATTTAATAAGTTTAATGCAGACTAATTTTAAGAGTTAATCAACAAGCAATATAAGCATATTTTTTTTTACTGTAATAAAGAATGAAAATTCTATGTTCCATGAGTTCCTTGCAGATCACAATTAAAGGATATTCATACCATGATGAAAAACAATGTTACACCATTTTGTACATATATTTGTGTGTGTGTATATATATATATATGTATATATAGTATATAAAGATATATTATAGAAAGAAAAAATAGTGGTGAGATGTAATATCATCCAAATTTTTGGAGCTTAAATTTCTGCAAGCTCATGTGGAGCTCTAGTTGACTATATACCTTAGAGCAACTTTAAGGAATAATTTTTAAGGGAGAATTGTGAAAATTTGTTTCTTGGTTGTCAAATTGATAATCTTAAATCAAAAGCATTAGCTACTTGAAAATCTAGATTTCAATGTTTATCATAAATGTGATTGCACCAATTCTTCTTACTTAATAAATGTGCTACTGCTGAAAATCTGAGCTGAAAAATAATAAAAAAGTTCTCCGGTACTCTTTGAAAGTAATACTGTAACTTTAAAATTTTCTAGAATTGGCCATAGTGAACCAAAGCCATCTCAGTGGAAAGATGTAGAACAGTATTCTTTTGTGTAGTGTTACCTTTTTTTTAACAGTTGAAATTTCCAAAATACACCATACTTTGTAAAAGCCAGGCATGTAGGTGTTCATGAAGCCTGAGAAGAGAGTTAGAAATTTCCCTACCGCCAAAAGGATGAGAATCAAAGCCTAGATTGTAGCTGAAAACACTTAAAAATGCTCTCTGAAAATAGCACTGCAGACTCTGAAAGCCTTTTATATGCTCTTTCCATTTTCATTTTGCAAGACTTTCTATGACAAATAAAAAGAAGTTGTGTAATTTCTTCTTCATGAAGAATGACTTAAGATGGACAGTCAATGTTGTGCATTCAAAAAAAAGCCAGGAGCAATGTATGGGACAGAGGCACCTGTTATTAAAATGGGTGTGAGTCTGTCTGTGTACGTGTGTGTGAGATGTTTTTATCTTTTTCCAGTTTTGTTGTTCAGCAGGTCTTGGTTGTAAACATGCGGCACAGAATGTGTTTCCCTACCAAAAAAAAACCCCAAACAAATAAAAACCACCTAAAATCCCTCCCCTCTTTCTTCTTTGTCTTCTTTTTTTCCTGCTTATCAACACTGAAAAGTATGTGTTTAGCTTTGTTAATCATGCTCTAAGTAGAAATGAAAGGCTTTAACTCATGCAGAGGGTGGCATGTTATTATAAATAAGTTGTTACATATGAAAATGCAGAAGCTGGACTCATTTTAAGGTAGTCAAAGTGACTGTTAATGGAGAATTGGAGGACTGGAGGAAAATGTAAGAATAAGGGAATCAGTGGAGGCTGTGAGGAATTTCACTACTTGATGACTGCAGATATTCAAGCAAGTGTAGGGCAGCTAAGGTGAAGGGCAGCTGTTATGAAATTTGTAATTAAAACATCTGCAATTTGTGTTAAGACAATTAAAGGGCAACAGTGACATGTCAGCTTTTAAAACAAAATTACAACTAATTCCATCAGCTGGTCATTTAGCAGCTAACCCGGTCATTTAGCAAATAAGGATGACTTATACTGTTAGTCAGCAGGACATCATAAAACTTTAAAGAATTTTTTTAAACTATATGTTCTGGGTGTGGGTAAATATACCTTTTCAAAACAGTGCATCAAGGAGTAATTCTGATACCAAAAAGACTACTAATACTAGAAGCTGTGTACCAAAAGACAGTACTATTATGTTTCTATAGCCAAGGTTATGTTTTATGTTGGTTATACCCAGAGAATGCCTGGCTGCCCTTTTCATGGCAATATGTCAGTTCTTTTACATTCAGTGTGTGATGTAGGGAACAAACTGGTTGAGCAGCAATTGACTGGCAAACAGCCTTTAAGTGCATCTGTACAGTACTTTAGCTTAAAAGCACACCTTGTTCCTTTAAGGCTCAAATGCACAGCAGCGTTTCTCTCCTAAGTAGCTCAAAGCAAATTCAGTAAGGGGTAAATTGCTTCGGTTATGCTTAGTTCTGCTAATCCTTTTTCTTCACCTCCTTTGCTCTGGTTTATGCATAATCCCTTCCCTCTCGGCTCAGGTTTCTGTTTCTGAGGAAGTTCATCAATATTTTTTTCAAAGAAATCTATTTCTTCCGAATGCTAACAGGGCCCCATGATAGCAGGGAGTGGGTTTGCTACTTGTTTGTCTGTTTGTTTGCTTTTCTACATTTCTGTTACTATTCAGATGTCTTATTTTCCTGGAAAAGAAAACAAGCTTGTACATTGCACTTAAGTGCACTGCACAGCATTTAAAAATATTCTCTCAGAAATTACGATTGCAGTGCACACTCTTCCCTTTCACCCCTGCCCTCTCTTGCTGTATCTTAACACCTATGGAAATCAAAAAGTAAAGGGAGAGAAATTGAACTAATTCAATGAAATTCAACATTTCACATGAAATTTAGACAGCACAGCAGCTGGACTCCTACTGACACAAAGGCATCTGCTTAGGTAACATTTTCTTCCTTTAAAGGCTCTCATGCTCTTGTTAAGCATCCAAAACTATCTAATTTCTTCTCAGAGTATATGCTTTTGCAGTCTAGTATTACCTTCTCCTCTTCAATTATTTAGTAAGTGTATAAATTAAAGTCAGTAGTTTGGACATTTTTTTCTTATATCTATCTTACAAAAACATCTATTTTCTCATTATCTCAGTCCTAAAACTCTGAGAAGTAAATGCAGGGGTGAAAGGTCTAAAATGTTTTTGAGGCTGTTTGTGCCAAAGGGAATTTAATGATGATGTCTTAATCCCCCAAAGCAACACCTACAAAACTGACCTAATGGCCAAAAGTATAGTTTTATATTTAAAAAATGCTACAAGGAATTCTCTTCTTGACTGTCAAGACAGACACAGGTAAGCAAAAAGGGGAATTATTTCCAAGCACACTAAGTTATTCACTAATGAGCATAGAGTAGAAGGATTAATTCTAATTGTAGAGGAAAGGTGGGTGTTGAAATCAATCATAATTACTGTAGTTAATTGGCAGGTTAAACATAGGACAGAGGTATGTTATGGTCTGCAACAACAGATATTTGTTGCTTATATACAGCAAAACATTCAATTTAGTCTTTATTGTTGGAATTAATGAGTCTTTTCATCGATAACAATTTTAGTCCTGTAATTAACAGCAGACTATGTATAGGAATATAAAAGGCTTCTTGATTTCAAATTTGACTGTGAAAAATAGGGGGGGTTTAGTACACCAGGAGAGTTGTTGGAATGAAATTAACATGGGAAAGGTAGACAAAGAATTTTTCCCTAAGCATTTAATTGTTTAAGTTGCACTGTTTTTTCTTAATACCAAAACCAATCATCGAAAGTTTGTACTAATTGTAAGTATATTAAATTAAGTAAATTTCCCTTGTTGTCCCTAAAGACAACAGAAAAGATAGGACCCAAAGAAAAAAATGTCACAAAAGATGCCAGTAGTTTCTCCATTAAAAAAGCCAAGTTATTTTCTCTGTTTAGTTTTATCTGTCCCTGTGATGAATCAGGATCTATTGTGCTCTCTCTGAGGATTGCACTTTGACCCTCACGAGCCTCTTCTGTGTCACCACAGACCCCTTGGAGCCATCCTAGCACCTGGCAGGACACGGTGTCTGTGGCCAACAACTGCTCTGATTACCTCAACAGATGTTTGTCCCTCCAGCAAAGGCATGTTGTGACATTGTCTTCTCATTTTGCTACTCCTTTCTCATTTCTTACCACTTAGCTGATTTCCTCTGTCATTTCTTCTTTATGTGCTTTTTCCCCTCAATTCTCTTCTCCATCTTCAAACTTCTACCCCTTGGTCTGTACCACCTATAATCTTTCTGTTCTCTCACAGCTTGGCCATCAGTTCCTCTTTCTCATATCTGCAGAAATGATGGCCCCCTTTTTTTTTTTTT